>CM035796.1:5719887-5744887 GCA_020466265.1 Siphamia tubifer
TTTCCAGAATTCTCACGGGTAGACTGACCTAGGTTTGCATCTGATAGTGACGTAACCTGAAAATATATACATTTATAAAGTGATTTAAGGGAAATAAAAATAAACTGCAACCAGAATATATGTATAGTCCCTATAAATGAATAGAAAATATATAAATAAAAATGTATTTGTATAGCACATTTCATGTACAGGACAATTCAAGGTGCTTTACATAAAATATATATAAGAAAATTACAATTATTAAAATGCATAAAAGACAATTAAGGGTTTAAGTAAAAGCTCCAGTGAACAGTAATGTTTTCAAGCCTGGTTTAAATTAACTAACAGTTTTTCCTCAGATCTCAGGTATTCAGGTAGTTTATTCCACAGCAGAAGAACTGAATGATGCTTCACTTTGTTTGGTTCTGATTTTGGGAACACACAGTAAATCTGTTCTTGATGACCTATGACCTCAGGGTTGTGGGTGCTTCATATGGAACCAGCAGATGTAGGATGTATTTGATATATGTAACATGGGAATAATTCATTTATTAGTGTTGATCTTATTATTGTCACCGTCTCCCTGCAGTCTGTCTTCAAATGCACACAGTAGTTTTCTTGCATATTCACATTTTATCATTGTTTCTTCCGGAAATAACCCACACATTTAGATTTAGACTCCAACAAATCTGTAATGCATCTGCTTGTTTCATTGCCTCACGTTCACACACTCAGTTTGCAAGACCCAGATTCATGTGTTGTACTGCCCCACGTGGCGAGGGACAAAATGACAACACCATTTCTCGTAAATGCCCGACTTCTCCGTTAGGCTTGTGGTTATACTGAAGGGCTGGTACCGTCGTGCACATGTTTATCATGTCAGACTTTGAAATGCACTTTGGATTCCGGAGAATGACTGTGCCTGGGACTATGTGCAGGTGTAATTACGTCATACCTATGCTTTTGGGGTCAATTATAACAGCCCATGGCCATATTATTATGCATGATGTTAAGATAATTACAGTAATAAAAATGCATGTTTGAACAGATTATGTTATTATACGTTTACTAATACTATTAACACATAAATACTGCAAATGTCAACACAGTTAGGGTGTAACTATGTGCTGTAGTATATGCCATGATATTTATATTGTGCGAAAAATGCACGGCAAAGTAGAAATATAATTACTGCAAGTATTTCAACATGCAGTAAGACATTACAGATTGTGTACCAAATAAAAAAAAATACACAACAACAATATGATAATGTCACACAACTTTGGTCAAACCACATTTAAGTCTATGTGCTGCAAAGTCCTGCCATCAGCCTGTGTTGTTAACAACTTCCTCTTTACTTTCAGCAGCATGATTTCTCGGAAATGGGTCGCCCTGCCCCGAGCTACAGAGCAGTGTGCATGCAGCAGCACACTGCAAAAAATGAAGTCTGCAACCTCACCAACATACAGTTATTGTGTGTCTCCAAAGCGCATTTCTCCCTTAGAAGCAGTGAATGTGTCTGCAGTTATATGCACAAATGTCTGTGAAACCTAGGGTAGTATCAGTGTTCTACTGTCCTGGACCAGGGGTCGTTGAGGGGGGGGGGTTAGAGTGGTCTTTTTTAGTTTGGTTTAAAATACATGCAATGTGTGTAAGATGGATCTCATTACAAAATACACTTGAAAAAGGAGACATATTAGAAGTAAAAAAGTGCATATCGTAATAGTATTTGGTCCATAAAAATATTATTGCAGTAGAAGACGAGAGCTATGTTTTTTTAACGGGTGATATTTTTTACAGTGGACTCCGCAGCGTCATCCTTCCAGACGGGGAATACCCGCCACATAATATAAATACTGGAGACAGATACACTACCTGCTACAGTCAAGGAAAGGCTTGTGGAGAACACAACGAAGAAGCTTCTCTGAGACAAACTCTGAGACAACCACACGGACTATTACTCCTACATTTTCTCTTACGGATCACAAAACAAACCTGTAAGTTATTTTCCAGTCCTTGCTTTGGCACAAACTGAGCTTCTGTTTTATTGGCTGCAAGAAATTACTATTTTATTTCTGACTAAATTAATTTGGATTATTTTAAGTTTTCTTGCGAGTGTTTTTTTTTTTTTTTTTTTTACCCTTCCAGATTTATTGAAAAATAATTAGTATTGTTTTTAAGCCTTTGTTTTTATGCATGCAGTAAGGGGTGTGCGCGGTGGTGCGTTCAGGGCGCACGAAATGTATTATAGTGAATAGCTTCGCGCCTGTTTTCAAATGCTTCCTATCAATGAATGGAGATAAGTTATGTGTTTTTAAGAATCAAACACAGAGTTTAACTTCACCTGTGATAATAGAAATAGTTTCTTCTCAACATAAGTAAATTTAAAGTGTATTTATGACTCCCATCGTGCCCTGGCAGTGAACTCTGCACACTCCTCTTAGACCTTTTTCCTGCTGCTGCAACAGCACACCATTCCTCATTAATCTAAATAATTTATTGTATTCCTTCTATTCTTTTGCTCCTCCTTATTTTAGGTAAACATGCCCGTGTCACGCATGAGGATGAGGCCATGGCTGGAGCAGATGATCGAGTCTAATATCATCTCTGGTCTGAACTGGATAGACAAGGTATGAGTGTAAATTAGCTTTTAACCACATAACAATTACTTTTCAGAGTCCATTACATTCACTGGAAACAGGTTTAGATAATGGTAATATGAGACGCCTTTGCTGTGAGACAGCAGCATTAGCGGCTCATCAGCCATAAGCATTTCTGTAAGACATCTGCAGGTGTTTAATTGGGCGAAAGCTGAGCGAACACAGATCAGAAAATATTAGCATGTTACTTGCCTCAATCTAAACACCAGATTAGCAGTAACTATTAACTATTCCTTCTGATTTGCTAGCTACAGTATAATAGCAGTCAATCTTGTTCTAATGTAGTATTTTTTTATGCTTTCAGGATAAGACCATGTTCTCCATTCCTTGGAAACATGCAGCCAGACATGGATGGGAGCTGGACAAAGATGCTAATTTGTTTAAACAATGGGCCATCCACACAGGTGAGTTACCCACATGCAATGCAAAGCAAAGCTGAAGCAACACTGAACACGAAAAGGGAAGGTGGCTAAAATAAATGTATTGTGCAGGAAAATACGTGGAGGGTCAGGCCTGTGACCCAAAGACGTGGAAAGCCAACTTCCGCTGTGCTATGAACTCACTGCCTGATATAGAGGAGGTTAAAGACAAGAGCATCAACAAAGGCCACCAGGCAGTGCGTGTGTTCAGGATGCTGCCCGTCTCTAACAAACCAAGAGGTGAGAAAACATGACTGAGTCATGTTTTACAAATTCATGTAGAGCTGCCAACACTAACATGTGAAATAATAACTGATTGTTTTTGTTTCATCTGAACAGATAAACGGAGCAAAGTGAGTAAATCAAAGCCAAGGAGGAAGGTCAGGGTGGAGGAGGAGGAAGAGGAGGAGGAGGACTACAATTGCACCCAGTCTCCGGCCGCAGAAATGTCATATGATATGTCATCCACTCAGGAAAATACAGTTGACAGCACAGTGAAGACAGAACAGCAAGGTCAGCATTAAAAAAAATAAATAAATAAAATAAAAAATTACACATAGTATATTTAAAGTATTGGCTCCTAAAAATCCAATTAATTAACTTTACTTCTTTTTCAGATTTTCTAAATGTGAGTTCATCTGAAGTTCCTGACTGGTCTTCAACAGTTGAGGTCAGCTCTGAGGCTTTTGGAAATCACTTCAGTAACAGATTTCAAGTCTCACCTGAATGCAGCCCAGGTAATTTAATAACACAAGCACAATACACCTTCTCTATGACACAGGAGATCCACTCAATACTAGATTCACTATTGCTTACTAGTTTTATTCCTATGCACATACTTACATTTATCTCTCCTCCCCCCCCTTTTCTCTTTTGTCTTCGTTGTGACCCTCCAGCCTATGACTACGATATCATCGAGGTAAGCGTAAACACAGCTCCTCATTTATTACTGTGCATTTTTCATTGGCAGGAATACCCATGTTTGTCTTTATCTGCCTTTTTGGTTTCTGTGAAAGTATCCAAATATGTATAATTATTTAAAAGTGTTGGGGGCAAACATGACCGTACTAAGTCTAGTTTTGCCGTTTCAGATTTGTCAGCAATTGGAGAAAGACACACTCCTGATGTCAAGCAGTTTTGACGACAGGGGATTCCTGAGCAATGAAGCATGCACCAGTCCAGGAAGTCAGTGGAGCGAGTCCTCCTCAGGTATATGAGATGAAATAAAACATTAAATCAGATCATATGATTATATGTGTATAATAAAAAAAAAACTAGATATAAATGTAATCACAGGTTAAAGTCATAGATTTATGTGGAATTTGCTGTTGGTTGAAAAAAAAAAAAACTGTACTCACTTGTTCAACTGTACTCAAGATGAACGTTACTGGTGTGGTTTTATGAGTTTAGTTTTTACTTTAGTTCATTTTGAATGTGTCACACAGAAAAGAAAACACACATAAACAAAGAAATAAACAAATAAATACAAAATGACACAGCAGTCAAATTGCTCATACAGTTTTATAACAATCGAAAGGAAGTGGGTGGAAGTAAAACTTAAGAGTCTCATCCCTTCTTCATTAATTAAAGGGATAGTTCACTTTTTTTCACATGAATTTGTATGTATGCACCCACAGTGACTTATCCCCGACAGTGTCCTGGGAGTTGAGTTGTGGTCCGGTTTTGGTTAAAGCTAAAGTAGTCCCGGCAGGTTTCCTGTGGTCACAAAATTAAAACCTGTCTTTTCAAACCAGTATGTGTTTGAATGAGTGGTTTATTTGCATAATAAAACTGTCACGGAACAAAAAGTCACACCTCCTAATTGCTTGGACCTACTTTCTCTCAATAGCGATCAATGCGTAACAGCTGTGCGCTTTAGCAAACTATTTTTATCAGTTGTTTTCAGCAGTGTTTGTGGCTGTACATGCAAGCCGTGACAGTTTTGTTATGAAATTAAATGACTCATTCAAACACATATTGTTTTGAGAAGACACACATTTTAATCTCGTGACTCCAGGAAAACTGCCGGGACTACTTTATTTTTAACCAAAACCGAACCAGAACTTGACTCACAGGACACTGTCTGGGGGTAAGTCACTGTGGGTGCACCAGAGTAAAGACACTGATCCCATAAAAATTCATGTGAAAAATAGTGAACTATCTCTTTAAGAAAAAAAAAATGCTTTGCTTCCTGATAAATTAGATTAGAATTAATTCAACACAGAATTCTAAAAAAAAATATTTTTGTCACATTGCCCCAGATTTTGCAAAAACCCCTGTGTACTGTGTGTACCCCTGTGTGCTTTTAGGTGATGTTTTTAAACCTGCTGAGGTTTGTGTCACACCTACTCATGTTATTTTTTGCTGTTTGTCTTGCAGCAGACGACCTCGACGACCTCCCTCACTACACAACATTAGGCTCAGACTTCACATCAGAAACAGATCTCTTGTGGAACACCTTCAACTCACAGATGTCATCCATACTGTTCTGAGCTCTGGGCCTCTGCTCATTTTGGACTTTTTAAAAAAAAAAAAGAACTCTTCCTGCTCACTATCTTCTCATCATCCATTCCAGTCTGTGATATGGGACAATATTAAATATGAAGCTAAACCGCCGTCTGCTGGAATACGGCGTGCTTATTAGCAGTCCAGGAAGCTTCCCGCACTATTCCTACACGTTTCTGTGAAGTGACAACAACATCTGTGCTACTGTGTTCAGGTTATAGTTATAGTTTTTCATTAGAAGTTTTTGGTTTAGGTTATTTGGTGCTCCATTCTGACAGGGTTTGTATTTACAGAACATAGAGGTAGTCTGTATACACATAGGCTAATAATCACTTTATTGACCATTACATAATCTTTCATGAAATAATTTTTCCGTTACATGTTAACATAAACTTTCATGGATACAGATACGCCTGAATATCTGAACCTCACTTCTGGTGAAAGCTGTAATTCTATCCTCAAGTTTTCTTTTTGTTGTTAAATAATTGTAAAAAGCTCTTCTGTATATATGTATATGTCTTTGTATTTTGTGTGTATTTTTATAGAAAATTAAAAATTCATTGTAAAAACATAAGAGAATGTATGTCATTATTGACACTTGCACACATACAGACATGACTGTTCTGTTCAGTTCTACAGATCATGTCTCTGCCCACATGTTAAAAAGCACCTGTTGATGCATATGGTGTTCTGGGGTAACAAGGTGCACATAAAATATGTTTTCTGCTCAGATAAGAGATGCAATTGTTGTTTACATACAATTTAATATTCCAATTGACTGTCATATGGCTTTATATTTGTAAAACCAAAATAAAGTTTAATAAATGTAAAAAAAAAAAAAAGGTAAGATAAGAGAAGGTTTAGATTAGCTTTAATAGAAAATTAGCATCAACACACATCTGGATCACCACAGTTTCCTGTTATATAATAATGTCTGTGTCTATGACAGGATAGTCAATGTTTAAACTGATTTTACAATTCATAGAAATATTCACTGTTTCTTTAAACTTGAAGGAAATAATGAAAAGAGTGTTGAAAAAAATATAGTTTTTCTGTGTCTGCAGGATAAGTGTTAGTATATGTTGCATTATCTTCTTTATTCAGTCATTGAAGATTATCCACAGGGGGTGGGGGATGCGGGGGGGTTCAGTCAACAGGCCATAATGACCCTGTTTCCTCACCCCCCCCCCCCCCCCCCCCCCAGTTTCTCCTGCCAATACTGTTGCTCTTTTTTCCTGATGTCGTTATCTCACATGACATTGTTTGGTTCAGACGTTCATGTGTTGTATGTACTGCCTCAAGTGGAGACAAAAAAATACTACACCATTTCTTGTAAATGCTCCACTTCTCCGTTCAGTGTCTGTTTATATTAAAGGGTTGGTCCCTCACATGCACATGTTTGTCATGACAGGATAGGGGGTGGACTTTGGCATCAGGAAGATGCATGCCTGTGAAACTGAGCGGAGGTGGTTTCAGATCATAACTGTGCTCCTGAATCATTATCACAGTTTATAGCCTAATATTGTGAATTAATTTTAAAATAATAAACATACCAAGGGAGTAAAAGTACACACATTTTTGACTTAGAAGTAAAAGTATGTGTGTAAAAATAGATTGGTTAAAGTTAAAGCATCAACTTTGAAGAACATTTTGACCAACAATTTATGTGCAAAACTAACTGAAAGTCATACCATGACAACATTATGGCTTCAACTTAGAGCCAAATAATAAAAATAAAAGTATTAACATCAGAATACGTTTGTACCTCGTGTACAGTTCTTCATTCAGCCACTTCCTAAACTACTCCTTTAGAGCATATGTTCTTAAACTTCTGTTATTAACCCACAGAAACCCAAACCATCTACTCATCTGAACAGTTTTTTTGCTTAAAAAAAGGAATGTTTTCTTAATTGTTCTGATCTTATGACAATTATTGTATTTTCCAGACTATAAGGAACACTTAAAAGACTTGAATTTTCTCCAAAAACGACAGTACGTCTTATAATCCAGAGTTCCTTATATATGGATTAATTCTGGTAGTGTTTTGGTACTTGGAATTTTGACTTTTCATCTCATCATTTTGGCTTTTTATTCCAAAATTTTTGCTTTTTATTTCATCATTTTGGCTTTTTATTTCATCATTTTGACTTTTTATCTCATCATTTTGACTTTTTATCTCATCATTTTGTCTTTTTATTTCATCATTTTGACTTTTTATCTCATCATTTTGTCTTTTTATCTCATCATTTTGTCTTTTTATCTCATCATTTTGACTTCACTTAATGTGCCTTATAGTCCAGTGCACCTTATAGTGCAGAAAATACAGTACCTTTAATCTGAGCTTTTATGAATGTCTGCATAATCAGTAAAGGGAATGTGGGAAAATATCTTATTTTTATTGAACAAATGAAGACTTCAGAGGATAATATCATAATAAATGATAATAATAAATAATAATAAATCACTTAAGACAGGTTGCATAGAGAGAAAAATGCATTTGGGAAACGCCACAGAAGTATTACTATAGGTCTATGGGTTAAAACCCCCACCCTCGTGTCCATAACAGAACAAGACTACACTACTGCTTGCGTCTCTGTTTTAAGGAGTAGCACCAAGTGCAAAGGCCAAGAGGTCAACTGGCTTTGGGGTCAAAGCCTCCAGTTCCTCTGGAGACACTGGTGGACCCCTGTGGAGGCCACGCACCTTAGGTTAACAACCACTTCTTTTGAGAGCATCCTGTTTTTCCTGGAACTCTCCTGTATTTCAGACCCATCTCCCACCCCCCTCCCACTTATTAAGTCTGAACGTCAAAAACAAAATCTGAACTCGTATCATTTGGCTGATTTTCTCCAGTTGACACAGATCATGTGTCATTTGTTGACTATCTGACAACTCGATCTGTGCACAGGTTGAAACTTTACACACACACACACACACACACACACACACACACACAAACACAGGCCAATAATGGCAGCTCAATTTTAATGTAAGAAAACACAAAACATTAATAGTTGGGAGATTCTCAGTCAAGTTAAATCCAACCAGGGGATACATCTGTGTGTGTGTGTGTGATTAAAGTAACAACAAATTAATAAAGTTAATGTGAATTTAACATTAACTATTTAACAATAATAAAGTTAATGTGAATTTAATAATACTTGCCATCCATTGAAACATAAAATTCTATTTCTGGATAAAAACAGTCTTATATTTCATCATGCACTGTAAAATAATAACATACCCCTTTACCATCATTTATCATTATAAAAACAACATTTGCTCGCTTGTGTCTCCTGAAAACATGACACCCACCGCTGCTGCTGCTGCTGAACTGTTGGCAGGTATGATGGACACCTTGACCTGTCATCCTTTCATCTGACATAAACACATATACCAACATTCACACTCACACATATGAGTGAATTATACAGACAAACCAATCTATTAATGAATGTCTGTGGATGGTGGGAGGAAGCCACAGTACCCAGACAGAACCGCTGTACCACCTCCGAGGTTCACACACATTTTCTAAGTTTTCACATTTTTCTATTTTCTATGTTATTTGTCTCTGTCCACCTACTTCTTCCATGTTATTTTTGTCTTTCGTCCGTTAATGGATACTCCAAGGCAAACTCTTTTCATAGTATTATTGCCTGTTTTCAGTTGGGAATAGAAATAAAAAGAACTGGTATTTAACCTCACATGCATTAAAACTGTTCAAAAAAACAAAAAAAGGCAGGCGAAAACGTGTGTTTACGAATGTGTGGAGACAAAAGTATAAAGTTGTAAAAGAATACTGCAAGTAAAGATATGTAAAAACTACTTCAGCTGAATACAGAAGAGTGTGTATTTTATATTATTTGTTTCTTCCTGTTAAAAACATACAACTACATAAGTGATATTTCTATTCTGTGTCCAATGCAGAGTTATGTTTGCATCAAACACCAGTTTATTTCCTGTCTTCTTTTGTAGAAAACAGAGATAGGAAAACGCCCAGGAATCCAGGTGACCAACCTCTGACTAATGACAACTGATCTGCTTCATGTTAAGAGAAAAAAACAAGCTGGGAGAACCAACAGACACACAGTAACCACATCACTTAAACATATTATGGCTCCACACACAACACTACAATACTTACAATAACTAGGTCACATGATCATAACCTCACATTCTGAAAATGCAATCGAAGTTTGCATTTTACACTAGACTAGAATAGAGTAGAATAGAATAGAATAGACTGAACCTAACTTGTTTGGATGTCTCCTTAATCAATGACTCAAATGTCAAGGGTGCATCTCAATAGCTGCATTTCCCAGACCCTCAGAAAGTGGCAAAATGTAAATAGCACAATAAAAATGGGGAATGGAAACACCTGAATTTCAAGTCAAAGTCAAAATTATGAGAAAAAAGTCAAAATTATGAGATAAAAAACATCTAAATTATGAGGAAAAAAGTCAAAAGTATAAGAAAAAAGTTCAAATTGTGAGGAAAAGGCTAAATTATGAGATAAAAGTCAGAGTCATGAGATAAAATTTCATATTATACTGTCACAGTCTAGTTTGAAAAAGTAATGAGTCTATTCTGAGAATGTAAAGAATATAAAGTACATGTATTTATAAAAATGTAAAGAGTATAAAGTACAGATATTTATATAAATGTAAAGAGTATAAAGTACATATATTTATATAAATGTAAAGAGTATAAAGTACAGATATTTATACAAAAAATGTAGGGAGTAAAAGTAAAAAGTTGCCAGAAAAATACAAGTAAAGTACAGATACCTAAAAGCTGTACTTAAGTACAGAAAAGGAAGTACTTCTACTGTAGTTCACATTGCAAACAGTAAAAATAACAATGCACTCCCCAAATGTAACGGTCAAAACAGCCCATGAAAAAATCCTGTTATCCAGCTTTTCATTGGCTGATTTAATGTGGGGGTGGGCGGTGGTCTGTGTGTCTTATAAAGTGTCTGCTTCATGACTGAATAACACAGAGGAGCAGAGGCTTTCCTGGAACACACAGCTCTAATGGATCATTTACCAAATCTGTAAGTGATTTCTCACTTTATACATTTTCCTTATAGTTTAACTTATGACTTTAATCAGGGCTGGAAACAATAATGTATTTTAAATTGTGTTAAGAAACAGAAATATGAACCTCTGAATGCTCTATAATGATGCTTTAAAATTGTTTGCGCTTTAACATTTTGTCTTTTTTCGTCACTCCAAGTTCTAATCTGTTGAAAAAAAGTAAAATATTGAATCAAATCAAATAAGAATTTAAAAATTCTTCTTCAGTAGATCACAGATAAAAAATATCTAGTTGAGTGAATCAAATTAAACTAAATTAATCCTAACCCTATGCAAATTAACTCAACTAGATTTTTTTTAATGCGAGTCACACAGTGTGATCATAAAAAGTCCAAATCACGAGATAAAAAGTAAAAATGATGAGATAAAAAGTAAAAATGATCATATAAAAAGTAAAAATGATCATATAAAAAGTAAAAATGATCATATAAAAAGTAAAAATGATCATATAAAAAGTCTAAATCATGAGATAAAAAGTCAAAATTGAAGAAGATGTTTTAAGTTGATTCAATGTTTTAGTTTTTCAGTGTAGATTAAAGTTTAAAACAACAACAACAACAACAACAACAATACTGTATGTCTATACTGCCTGGTTACTGCCTTTGGGTGTGACTGTTTGCAGGAGCAGCATTAATGTGATATAATAATAGATATGAGGTGAGGAAGTGAACAAAACAGCAACACGTGTCAACATCAGCAGACAGGAAAATAGTGGAACCTTGGTAATAAAGTTCACAAAATAAGGAGAAGACATGAGAATATGTGTCTACACTGGGATGGAGACATGCACAGATAAACAGAGCAAAGTTAATAAAATCAAAGACAAGGAGGAAGGTTAGTACCACTGGAAGTTTTCTAACACCTCTATTTTTACCCCCTAAAGGGCAGAGGGGTATTATGTTTGGTTAGACTGTCAGCAGGTTTATGCAAAAACTACTGGACCAATTTCAATTACATTTTCAAGAAAGGTGGTCTAAAATTGAGCCTATTAAATTTTGGTGAATGTAGGTCAAAGGTCACCAGAATGTGTTTTGGCAATGCAATGCAAATCAAGTGAAATGTATAGAGGGGGTGTTTGTGATATTTCATCCACTCAGAAAAATACAGAACAGTAAGGTCATCATCTAAATATAATTACAATTTAAGTCATAAAATCTTTTTTACACATACATAATATAAGTATTATATTAAACTATTGGCTACTAATAATCCAATTACATAATTAACTAACTGTATTTCTTTTTCAGATTCCTGTGAGTCCATCTGAAGTTCCGGACTGTTCTTCCACAGTTGAAGCTTTTGGAAAACACTTCAGTGACAGGTTTCAGGTCCCACCTTCAGGGCCGTTTTAAAACCATCTGAGGTCCTGGGCTACATGTTTTTGTTTTTTTTCCCCCAAAAAAAGTTAAAAGCTTCAATTCCTTAAATTTTATGATCTGTGACATTTAAAAAGTACCACCATTTTTGTAAGTTTGGGCTTTTTGGCCAAATTTGGAGCCATATTATGGAGCCACTAAGGTAGATAAAGCTAATCTGAACAAATATTCTGATTCTAGGGGAAAGGTTTGACAGGGGGACCGAAAATCCAAGATGTAGGTCAAATAATAAAAAATAAATACATGAATAAAATAAGTGAATGAATAGAAAAATAAATAAAATAAAAAAAATAAGAACAAAATGCAGACAAATTAGAGAAGGGAGAGAGAAAAAAGAAAGAAAGGGAAAAGAAGAAGAAGAAGAAGGAAGGGAGGAAAAAAAGAAAACAACAACAAAAAAACTCTATTTGTTACCTACTTTCCTATCTGCTCATTTGTTTTTTGTATATATGTATATGTTTAGTACTTCAGTTAATTATTATTGGTATTGTTATTATTGTTATTATTATCATCATTTTTTGTACTATGCACTATATTGCTATAAGATGAATTCAGGTTAATGGGGAAGTGAAGAAGGGGTAGGATTAAATAAGCTTAGGCTTCATCCTACTCCTTTTCAGACATGTCATTGTTATTATTATTATTATTGTTGTATTGATTATTGTTGCACTTTGCACATGTTCGAAATAAATCATTCAAATCAAATCAATTAATAGAGGAGCAGTGGAAGCTCAAATTTGTATGAAATGCAATTTTGTCAGAATATTAATAAAAAAAATACCCCAAATTTTGAAAACTATTAGGGATATTGGTCTAAAACTTGGTATTATTTCACATGTCCATTAAGAGTTTTCTGAGAGGCCTATTGAAATGTCAATATACATATTACGACTGATTTAGTTGTAACCTCAATATAAATCAGATGCTATTTTACTTTTATGATTATAGCAAATGCAGAATGATTTATAATAGTTGACAATAGTTGAATAATTAATTCGACAAGTCAATTGAATTATTTTCATCTATATCAGGGGTCCTCGAGGAGCGCTGTCCTGCATGTTTTAGATGTTTCCCTCTTTCAGCACATCATTATCAGTCTACTGCAGAGCTTGATCAGATGAGTTCGATGAGGGATACATCTAAAACATGCAGGATAGCGAACCTCGAGGTAAAGAATTGAGTACCTCTCTGATATAGATGAAAATAATTATGTTGACGTGTACAACCACTTCATATTAACTCGGTCTTTTGGTAGAAGTCAAATTTAAGATGAAGAAAATTAACAAATTAAGTTGATCGAAACAAATGATAGAAAACATACTTTGAGGAAAGAGTTAGGACAAGAAACTATTGTAAATCCTTTAAAATAAAAATACTACAGGTGGTAGAGTGGAAGTTTATCTGTTGTAAATCTGAAACAAATTCCTTGCATTCTTTTGACTACAAAGTATTACATAATATGTCAGACTTTGTTCTGTATCCACATGAATAGAAAGGCTGACTGGAGCATGAGGCACTCTGCATTTTCATCTAATAAAACATACACACACTCTTCCCATTCATAAAATGTCTATTTGTGTTTGTATATGAGCTGCATGCTAACTAGTGGGACAGTTCTTAATATCTTTTTCTATCATGAATTATGGTGCCTTCTATTCTATTCCATGAAGAGGGTTGTTTAGCCTCCAACTCTACACATAACATCTCGATTTATGTACTTTAAAAGGACATATGATGTTTTAAACTCGTTTGTACTTAACATGTCGAAACAAATGTTGCTGTTTTAGATGGAAATTAAATGATTTTAATGTATTTCTTTTTATGTAATAATATTGAATTTATTTTTATTCCATTTTAGGCCTTGGTATAGACACATATGTTATTCTGCATTGTTTTGAAATATACTTCACTGTGGATGAAAATTAGCATTGATGCTAATTCCTGCATATTTATATGTTTATACTGAAATTTAAACGTGTTCATTAATGTACATTGTCCTGATGAAATAAAGATTTAAAAAAAAAGTCTGTGCAAGAGTTGTTGGTGAATTGCACCTTCCCTTTATAAGGTAAAGTATAATCCATGTTGTATTGTCAAATCATTTTTAATTACAGCAGCCACAGATTTGTCATAAACCAGAAGAGCACCTTACAAAATACTCATGGAATAGACTTTTTTTCTGTAGACTGTTATAGATGGTTGAATTTCCTTTATATTTGGTTTTTTTTTGCAGCGTCTAGTTATGTAAAAGGAGCCTTTAAAGAACACTTTTAGATTGTGGTGCATTATGGTTTTGTGTTTGTGTAATTCTTTTGTTCTATCCTCCTGACACCCAGGAATGTGCAAGTGTTGTCTTTTTTATGTTAAATAATTTCCTTTTTAGAAACAGCAATATGCAACAGTTTTTTCAGATGCATTTTTTGCAGTTTTTAGAGAATGTGTTTTGCAGTGGACAACATTTTTTGGTTTTTATCTCTTCAATATAACTGTGAAAGTCTTGTCCACTGCAGAGAACAATAAAGCAATTACTGGGTCTCAGAAGGTTAAATGAATTTATAATTTATTACATAACTTTAGCTTTTTTGAGGACTAAGGATTATCTTTTACCGGAATTTAATTATTAGTTTAATGGTCCTATACAAAACAAACAACCTTCATTATCAAATAAGTTAATACTGATCCAAATTGACATTAACATTGTCAATTTGATAAGGTTTCTTAAACCAGTTACTGAGATAGTGTACATAATGAAGATTAATAATCAAACAGACACATTATCTTATAGGAATGTGTGCACTCACCTAAACAGATAAGAGTCATATGTTTGAGATTGGCTGACACTTAGATGTGCACACACTCCTCCATATAGGCACTGGGTGTCACCGTTTTTTCCCCCAATATTTTGCAGGTAGAGTTAATTATCAGTCACCTGGGTCAGGTTTTACTTCCGTTTTTTTTTATTTAATTTTTTTAAAACTTTTTTCCCTTTTGATAATATTAATTTTAAAGAGCTGCAGAGTGTTGTTAAAACACTAGTCTGGTTCTTGCTGTGTATTAAGAGCATATGTGTTGTGTGTTCGAACAGAGCGTGATGTAGCAATAAATACTTTAAATATTTGTGCATCTTTTGTTGAATCTAGTTCCATATATATATATATATATATATATATATATATATATATATATATATATATATATATATATATATATATATATATATATATATATATATATATATATATATATATATATATATATATATGGAGTTTCCTCAGATACTCTTCTCCCATGCCACCCATCAAACACCTTCTGTTAATCCATGCATCTTCAGTGTTGGGTACTTTACTTTGAAAAAGTAAGGAGTTATAGTTACTAGTTTCTTCTCCCAAAAACAAATTGAGTTACTCCACTATAAAAAATAAGTAGTTACCAGTAAAAGCAACTATTGTGTTACTTGCCCCTGCCACCCCCACCAAAGTAAACCACTAGACTAGATTGGATTAGATTAAATATATTAAATGGTCTGTGTTGTTAAATATATTTAAAGGTTATAATCGTGTTGTTTCTCAGCTTTGATGACACAAGTGTTTGATTTTGACATGATTGAGTGATAGCATTTTGCGCGGCTAATCACTTCACATAGCCTGAACATTATCATTAACATCATCATATCACTAGCACTTCTCAATAACCAATATATTTATCTTCCATTTCGAAACAAAATGTGAGTTTTCTGCCATCATCTTCTAGCTGTGTGGTGTTTCGTCCCAGTTGACAAACACTAGCATTAGAGCTACATCTGACGTTAGCTAGTTAGCTACACTCTAACACAACAATCAAGACGATTTTTTACATCACCTGATAAAACGTCTTCCACAAATGCGATGATAGATGTTTGGTTTCAATCTGCCCCGCTTGAAGTGGATCATCTAAAAATCTTACGTTTACTCCGGATAATTCCTTTAAATCACATTTTCACTACATAGTATCGGCTCTACTCAGGAACATGTACAATTCCTTGCTAATGTTTCCATACAGATATTAGCATACCTGGACGTCATCGCGAGGCGCCGTCACATTCACACAGATTTTATTTATTTATTTATTTATTTATTTATTTATTTATTTATTTATTTATTTATTTATTTATTTATTTATTACCTTTTTTTACATTTAATTTTTTTTTTATTTTATTTCATTTATAAATATGTGCTGACACCCACTATCCAATGACTCTATTTGATTTCAAACGTTGTCCTCATGAGCATGGAGTGTGTGTGTGTGTGTGTGTGTGTGTGTGTGTGTGTGTGTGTGTGTGTGTGTGTGTGTGTGTGTGTGTGTGTGTGTGTGTGTGTGTGTGTGTGTGTGTGTGTGTGTGTGTGTGTGTGTGTGTGCGCGCATACGTTTTCTGGTGGTCATGCGCGACGTTATAACTTCATACTCAACGTCATCACGTTATCTAGCGACTTTCGGCATGCGCGCGCATGCACACACACACGCACACACACACGCACACACACACACACACACACACACACACACACACACACACACACACACACACACACACACACACACACACACACACACACATTCTCGTTTCCATGTTTCACAATCAAGTAAGCGCATATATATTTTTTAATGAAATAAAATACATTAAAAAATGACTAATGAAAATTAGAAAACTAAATTTAAATAAAAAAATAAAAAGGAATAAATACATAAAAAATATGTTAACTAAAATAAAGGAATTAAAATAAATAAATACAATATAATATAATACTAACAATACTTAGAATATATCCATAAAAAATTAAATAAACCATAAAAATCCTTGTTATCTCTCCTCTAAATTCAGTAACCAGGAACCAGGATTTTTTTTTATGTCAAAACGTCAATATGTTTATTTTAGTTTCATAAGATACTGAAAATCAACTGAAACAACTATCTTGAAGATGAAGTCGTTTTTCAGTGCATCCAGGTTAATCATACTGCATATGTACTATACTATTGTATATGTACTGTACTGTACTACTGTATATGTAGTGTACTGTACTACTGTATATGTACTTTACTACTGTATATGTACTGTACTGTACTGTACTGTACTACTGTATATGTAGTGTACTGTACTACTGTGTATGTACTGTACTGTACTGTACTACTGTATATGTACTGTACTACTGTATATGTACTGTACTGTACTACTGTATATGTACTTTACTACTGTATATGTACTGTACTGTACTACTGTGTATGTACTGTACTGTACTGTGTACTGTGTATGTACTGCAGGTAATGCAGATGCATTTCAGATGAATAAATACACACTAACTAAGAATACACACTAAGTACTCTCCATAATTAGGTTGTATCAAAAATAAACAAGCTTAGAAATGTGATTAACTTTTGAGATGTGATGCACAGTTTCAACACCAGAACAATTTCTGAATGAAATATTAACACATTAAAGTCTTAAATGACATTAGCTTTAGCATCCTTGTCTGACAGGAAACTAATGGTTATAATTAGTCCAACTGAAACACAACAAAACCCTGACTATGACAAAAATGGTTTTGGAAGAATATTCAGTTACTGCTATCTTACTTGGTCTGGAACTTTAGAAAGTAGGAGTTGTACAAAACAAAAATACACTAACTGTAAAAAGGGAGTGACATAAAAATGTTATAAAAATTATTGATATCTACAAAGAACTAGGTATTATGTAGCAACAATAACTGCCTGATGTCCAACAACAGAACTTTAAGGCCATTTTTCTCAGTTTGGTGTCTGTGTAGTTACAGACTTTTTACTTTTAAGGACAGAACAGCATTAGGGAGTGATTTAAGACAGAACCTAAGAAAAAGTAATAGTGTCAGTATAATGTTATTCTCATCAGTGTGTATCTGCCAGTGAACATAGCTGCTTTTGTCTTCCAGTTGTTAACACAGTGTATTCCTGCTGGTGAATACCCCCCCCCCACACACACACACACACACCTTTTTAGTATTATAAACCACATCCATTCTTTAAATTATTATAATCCACATTCATCTATTGCCTTTAGAACTACATGTGTCTTATTCTCTTACGCATGAAGTTTAAAAATATGTCATAAAAACAAAACGTTGAATATTTCGGCTGCATCATTCATCTCCAAACAAAGCTGCCCCCCCCTCCCCCCTCCTCCCCTTTTTTTGGTTTTCTTTAGATAGGCGGTAAACTTGAAGCGTCACTCTTGTCCAACCGGGAAGTAAAGTATCTACCGAGGCTGTAAAAGAGCTTCGTCAGTGACGTTTTTGTCTCAGTTCGAGGGAGGTGTTGAAGTGGATGATTCAAGACGAGGAGAAGCTTCTGTTAAACTAACTTCACTCTATCGGATTATCACTTGTATTTTCCTTACGGATCATACAACGAACCTGTAAGTATTTTAATATTAATATATGACTTAAGAGCCCATCGAATGTTTCATTTTATTTTATTTATTGATTTATTTTTGCATGGCACAGAATCGAAAAATGAATGAATGGACGTGAGGATAAAGTTGCTTCTTCTGCAACTTTATGCTATGTATATATATAAAAAAAAGATAGTGCGTTGCATTCATGAAATCAATGAACTGCTGTGGAGAAAACCACATTTTATTTGCGCACACTTTATTTTTGCTCTGTGGTGCACCGTGCGTAAAAGTATTGAGTTATTGTTTTGCGCACGCATTTGAATGTTTTTCTTTTGTCTTATTACAAGTTGAGAGTACGAAGCTCATTCCATATCGTTCCAGTGTGTGTTTTTTTTATGTAACATTCCCAGTAATGTTTGACTTCCTCATGACCCTGTGTCCTTCTACATGCCTTGGATGTGAACTTCTTTCTCCTCCTGCGCAGCAATAAATTTCCAGCTGTAGCGGGAGAAGGATCGAGCTCGCGCACAACATTCCAGATTAATCTTGACTGCGGTGCCCTCCTCTTTTCTCCTGTACATTTTAGAGCAGAATGCCAAAGAAGAGGATGAAAATGAGGCAGTGGTTGGAACAGATAATCGAGTCCAACTCCATCTCTGGCGTGACTTGGATAGATAAGGTGAGAAATTATAGATCAACAAAGAGACATTTGGACATGTTTCCCACAGAAAAAAAAAACACAAAACCCTGTCAGCAACTAAAATGAACATACAGAGGTGTTCAAAGTACCCCCATTCTTTATATAAGTTGAAGTACAGCTACTGGTGTGGAAAAAAAAAATACTCTGGTAAAAGTAGAAGTACTGATTCAACTCCAGTACTGAAGTAAAAGACAAAAAGTATAACTTCTAAATTGTAATAAAGTAAAAAGTAAAACTGCATTTTTTGTTGCTATGGATGAAATAATACTTATTTAAGCAGGGAAAAACAGAATCATGTAAATAAATAAATAAAGCCTTTAAAAGTGAGTTACTGTTTAGATTATGTGTTTTATTAGGTCATGGTACGGAGTTTAATGGTTATGGACAGGACATTTAGGAAAAATTAAAGTCATAAATAGAAGACTAAAAAAAAACACACGCATAATTATGAGAGGGAAAAAATCTTAATTATTTAAAAGTCTAAATTATGACATTGTTAGTCACAATTCATGATTTACGACTTATTTTTCATACTGTCACATTTGTGTTACATTAATGAGTTTATTCTAAGAATGTAAAGAGGATAAAATACAGATATTTATATAAATGTAAAGAGGATAAAGTAAAGTAATACTCAAGTAAAGTACAAATACCTAAAAACTGTACTGAAGTACAGTAAAGGACGTACTTCTACTTAGTTACTTTCACCTCTGTGTACATAACACTGCACACACACACACACACACACACACACACACACACACACACATCCATTTAAGTAAAGGTCACAGTTCAAGGTCACAATTAACTAAAAGGTCAAAATCATGTTATCGGTTATAATTCAGAACAGAGGGTCACAGAACTTTCATATTGGTACCAAACGATGCGGAATGAAGATTTCTACAATTCTCATAATTGGTGTTATCACCTACGACCAATAGTTTTTGAGATCTCTGGAGGTCAAAGGTTACATGTGGCAAAATTAACTTCTCTAACACTGTTTGTGTGTGTCAAACATAGACATATCACACTATAACTTAATCAATAGTGGATATATTATCATAATATTACACACTGACACATACAGTATATACATATAACAAAATTATCAATACTGCAAAAAGTCAAAGGTCAAGGTCACATTTAGCAGAAAGGTCAAAATCACATTATTGGCTGTAATTCAAGAACAGGTTGTCTTGACTTGAGAGGCACAAAATAGGGGCAACATTAGGGATTCTCTGAATACTTGTTTCCATTGTGGTTCTTGCTCTTAACATACAGTATAAAACACACCCTTAAAAACATATAACAAATACCCATATACCCCTATCCCCACTGGTCTGCACCCTCGTCCACCCACTTATTCTTGAATTTGCTCTAAAAACAATTTCCTGACTTTCACTTTAAAACTGTTTGGGTTTCTGATTAGATTTGATTAATTGGTAGGGGCAGACTGTTCTACTCCAGGACTCCTGTAGAGGTGAATGAGCATTGCCCCATCTTACAGTAGTTACCCTCGGGGGTAACAGGTTAATGAAGCTAACTTTGATCAGACGGTATTTGCACATATATCCGTCTCAGAGTTACTTGTTTAAATCACAGATTCCATAAAAAGACTCAAACCAGGTGAGGGATTAGGAATAAAATGATAATGATCTTGTAATAAATTATAGATTATTATAAGTGACTACATTTAAGATATGTGGACACTTTTAAAAAGCAGCTAAGGACCCATCTGTTTAAACTGGCCTTTGTTTGAATTGTTTTTATCGTTGTATGTCTGTGTCTATCTGTTTTAATGTTGTTTCATGCTTTTGTTGTGTGTTTTATGCTTCTATTCTTTTTATAAAGCACTTTGTGACTTTTATGCTCTTGAAAGCTGCTATATAAATAAGGTTTGTGATGATTATTATTATTATTATTATTATTATTATTATTAAAACATTAGATTTATAGGAGAATTTCTCAGGACTGAAAGCCAAATGAAATATCAGATAAAAAGCTTATTCGGTGTGTTTTAAACAATATAATGTTTGAATATTGATCCCCATATTCCAGTATATTTAGTCAACCTTTGTTCCATCCTAGTATTTGTTTTATTTTAAATGTCTTCAGGATAAGACCATGTTCTCAATTCCTTGGAAACATGCAGCCAGACATGGATGGGAGATGGACAAAGATGCTTGGCTGTTTAAAAAATGGGCCATCCACACAGGTGAGTTTTATTTTATTTTTTTTAATTTAATGTTTATTTAACCAGGTTTGTCCCATTGAGATCAATGATCTCTTTTTTTTAAGGGAGACCTGCCCAAGAATGGCAACAACACATAGTTTAATTCACATTCAAATCACATAAAACACAAACAGATAAAACACATTATGAATAAAAACAGTGACATTCAGTTCTATTTGCGTATTCAAGATTTCACTGCAAATGAAAAAATATTTACTGTAGAGACACAGCTCAGTCTGCAGGTTGTTCCTGCAAAAGGAGCAGTTCAGTTCTAACTCTGGGAACAACAAACTTCAATGATTCAATGATTTCAAAGTTCAATGATTTAAAATTCTCTACAAATTTTTTCAGTAATAAAAAATAGGAGAGATACCCAGGAATTTTGCCAAGGATGGCTTTATAGATGAAAACGTACCAGTGTCCAAGACGACGTGTGCACAAAGACGTCCAGTTGACTTTAGAATAAAAAATACAGTGATGAGTGAGAAATACACAGTTAGACATGAAGGTCAGAACTCCATGATACACACTGAGTTACCAACTCACTTGGTCACTGACTTATCACTGAGTTACCAACATGCAGTGTGTGAATTACCCCACCATATTTGGGGGAGGGGGGTACTGCTCCTTCACTTCTTCTATGACCATCATGGTCTACTAACGTATCAATGCCACCATGATCACAAAAATACACACAATTTAATAATGAGTATCTCATTATTGCTATTATAGATCCAAAAGTGGTTTGTTTGATCAACTTCAAAAAGATAGAAGTTAAATACACTGAGATACTATTATAAGTTATACATTTACAAGAATCCTGCTGCTTTGATTTGGTTCATTATCTCGATATCATTAGATCTCTGGAGGTAACACAGAACTCTCTAATATCCAATAAAAACACAAAACAATTTTCTATTATAGTCTATGCTAGTTAGTAGGGGTGGGATAAAAAAATGCACATATGTATTGGAATTTTTAGTTTTACGATTTTAAATCAATTTTTTGTTAAAAAATATTTTTTTTCCCATATTTAAATGATACATTTTAAGCTGGGTTGAAAAACTTACTGCTTGTAAAGACCGTAGACGATTGTATGAGTCACTCAGATGTATAATATGTGTCATAGAATACACACAAATCACCTCAGTGAAGGCACACAGATGACAGCTAGCTTATTATCGTATTAGCTTCAACAACACACCAGTGTTAAAGAGCATTAACTTATGCACAGATAAAAAAATACACTATGATAATATCTATTCCAACTGTATTGTGTTATTAATCTGACCTTGTGTCATTTACACACAGTAATAAACCAGGAGGATATGAATTAGAGTTGAGGAAAAAGAGGGTGATCTTAGCAACAACACAGTGGCTAATTCTAAACACGGAGGTGGTGTGTTCAGGACCGTCATAACATCTCTGGTGCGTTCAACAGTGCGGGATATCTGAAAACTTAGAGAAAATGAGTTGTTCCTGAATAAATATAGTTAAACAATCAATAACAATTAAAGTGTGTGGTGTTTGTAACAGAAGGAAGAGCAGAGCTGGACATGTAGACTTTAAAGTTCACTTTATTATGAAATATGTTCATTTAAAGGCTCCTGTTTGTGTTGTGTGCAGATAAATGTAGCAGTTTACTTCCCAAAGTCTGGTTCAAATATATTAATGATGAATAAATCTGAACTGACTCGGATATGATGTGCATTTTTTTGGGGAAATATGGTTCCTGATATGATCTGTAGGCATCATCATTCAGCTTTTTCAACCTGGTCTGGTGTTAAAAAGGCAAGTGAAAAATCGGGAAAAATTGGGAATATCGAAGAATCACAATTTAAATCAAATCAGCACCAAAAAAAAATCATAAAAGAATGGAATTGGCATTAAAGCATATCATCTCAGCCCTATTAGTTAGTGTCAGTAAATTAACACAATTACTCTGAGATTCATGAAACCTGATCAATTCTTTTAATGTGATTCAGGAACATACTATGAAAAAACATACTAGCACAGAAGAACAGAGCGGTACCCTACAAAAATCAAATATTAAAATGGTATGGTCCAAAAATAGAGGTTCTGAAATAGCAACACTAAAATGTTCCTACAGTGAAAATGGGAGTTGACTTGCACTCTATTGTTATTTTTTTTATTATTATTTTTTCACAATATCAGTAAAATGACCTGACATGCCCCATAAGTGATACATCTGTCTCTTGGGGGTCTTCAATGGGGGGTTTAGTACCCCCCAGTACCGGCTGTAATGTGACCTATGCTAACATGCAATGCAGGTAAGGCTGAATCCTCACTAAAAAAACAAGGGAAGATGGTTGAAATAAGCATATTTGTGCAGGAAAATATGTGGAGGGTCAGGCCTGTGATGCAAAGACGTGGAAAACCAACTTCCGCTGCGCTATGCACTCACTGTCGGATGTAGAGGAAGTTAAAGACAGGAGCATCAACAAAGGCGACCAGGCTGTGCGTGTGTATAGGATGCTGCCCGTCTCCAACAAACCAAGAGGTGAGAAAACTGACAGGAAATGAAAAAGTAAGAGTGAGCCGTGCTTTACAAACTGGTTGTTGTGATTGCTTTTGTTTCTTTTGCACAGATAAAGGAAACAAAGCCAATAAATTCAAGTCAAGGAAGAAGGTCAGTGTCGTCCTTGTCTTTACTTTCCTCCCTTTTTTTTATGTCGAGAAATAAATATTCTGCAGAAATTAATATTAGTTGTGTAGTGTTAATTATTAAGCCGTGAAATTCCAATAAATAGTATAAGGTAACATTGTCCGCCATTAGTTCCCAAAGGGTGATAAATATAAGTTAGTCAGAAGAAGAAAGCATTATATTAATATGTGATTTCTGTGACTTTGAACTACACTGAAAAAAACCACAAGTCTTCAGAGAATGCCTAATCTACAGCCCATATTGTGATTTTGACCTTTCTGCTAAATGTGACCTTTGACCTTTTGCAATATTGATAATTTTCTTAAATGTATATATGCATCAGTGTGTGTAATATTATGATAATATATCCAGTATTGATTAAGTTATAGCATGACATGTCTATGTTTGACACACACACACAGTGTTACAGAAGTTAATTTTGCGACATGTCACCTTTGACCTCCAGAGATCTGAAAAAACTATTGGTCGTAGGTGATAACAGCAACTATGAGAATAGTAGAAATCTTCATTCTGCATCATTTGGTACCAATCTGAAAGTTCTGTGACCTTGAAAATCCACATGTTACTAAGTTAACACTATTTTCCTTATTTTTCATTTACAGCAACTTAATAAAACAACGTATCGACGAATGCTACAAACTTTTAACCAGAAAAAGCTCTTGGTTTTAAACTAAACTTACTAACCCCATGAATAAGTTTTAGTGTGTAGAGAATTATCTGACATCTATTTTGTTTGTTTGATTGTTTTTACTTAAATCCAATTGTACTTCATTAAATCTGAGTATGTTTTTATTTATATTTTCAGATAAAGAATGAGAAGGATGTGGACTACAGTGGCACCCAGTCTCCTGCTGCAGATATTTCACATGATGACACTTCTTTCACTCAGGAAAACACAGTCGACAGCACAGTGAACATAAAGCACCAAGGTAGGTGGGAAAACATA
>CM035796.1:5749887-5774887 GCA_020466265.1 Siphamia tubifer
ATGCATATATACATATAACAGAATTATTAATATTGCAAAAGGTCACAGGTCAAGGTCGCATTTAGTAGAAAGGTCAAAATCACATTATTGGCTCTAATTCAAGAACTGGTTGCCATAGAAACTTGAAATTGGCACAAAATAGGGGTGAGATTAGGCATCCTCTGAATACTAGTTGTCAAAGTAATAAGTTGAACATATCTTGGCAAGTAAGTAGAGCAAAGAAGGGTTTTGTTCATGTCAGTGTGAATCACAGCTCCTACAACATGAACTACGACACTGTAAAAAAAAAAATCCCATTGTTTTTACGGAAAAAACCCAAAAGCAAACAAATTGCAAGCTGGAGTTGCCAGAATAATTCTGTGAAAAACCCACATTAAACTGTCAACAGATGTACAGAGTAACATGTAGATTGAACTTTTTAACATTTTAAACAGAGACTGAACATTTTATACATGTACATTTACCACTGCACCTTACATAGACCTGTATGGTGCGTAACCTGGGAGTAATTTAGGGTTCAGTATCGTTGGAATTTTGTAACAACACTTGGGCTGAATCTCATTTCACCCTTTACCTCCATTTTGTGCGTCCGGGTAGGGGTAGGGGTGTCTCAATTTACGTTAAGGCAGAGGGGTAGGGGGAAGGGGAAGGGCTTTATACCCCTTCAAACAGAGATTTTCCAGAGTCCAAACGGAGGGGTACGAGAAATTTCCCAGAATACAATGCGAATCCTTTTGAAAATTAAAGAAGTACACAAATGTAGTATTTTTTATGAACTGTTTTTAAGTTGTGATAACTGTTGTGTTGTGTAAAGTTTGACATTGTCATAATGTGTAATGGTAATTTTCTCCATAAAACACACATGAAAAAAAATCACTATTTACATAAATGTGGAGTAATTATTAGTATTAGTATTAATCAAAAATATGGTCATATCCCAGGAGAATGAGACAACTACAGCAGCAGACATGTTTGTTTACTTCTGGTTAAAGCTGTGGTGTTTGGTTACATAACAACTGGCAGAGCAAACTGATGGCGTAGGTGAGTGTTGAAGGGGTGTCCCTGTTTGAAGGGGTAGGGGTAGGGGTAGGGGTAGGGGTAGGACTAAGGTGTGAAATGAGATTCAGCCTTGGACATGTTAAGAGTTGGAGCTGGAATTTGAACTACCAACCGTTTGGTCAATGGTTGACCTGCAACTGAACCACAGTCAGCTGTTATTGCACATAAGTAAATCTTAAATTGTTACAAAGAGCTGTTGTTTTATTATCATACTCATGCGTTTTAAACAGCACCACGTTGTTCTTCAATTTACAGTTTTATTTTCTCAAAATAACGGAAATGCTGAAAGTTCTACATTTAAGTCTGATTTTAAAACTACAGCTACATTTTACTGAATCATTAACACACAAATCTTCTTAAATAAACAGGTTTACATTGTATTTTCACTTCCTTTTTTTTTTTAAAGTTGCAATTTTACAACTTTTTGCTGTTAATTCTACTGTATTTTTGTTTTCCTACAGTGTACAGTTATATAATGTGCAGGACATTTATCTTTTACATGTAAATCTGTGAAACTCTGTAAAGCTTTATTCAAACATTTCCTTTTTATATGAGTTAATCTTCCTGTGAAAGAAGTCAAGCTGTGCTTCAATAACATGCTGCAAGTTTAGGCCTTTGTGGTTAAGCATCTTAGGGTTAGATCATAATATGTGTGACTGCCTACATACATCCTGGTACTCTTGAGTCAGACTTCCAGATGTTAAAGTAAATATTTCACCATTTTC
The DNA here is from genome assembly GCA_020466265.1 of Siphamia tubifer. Lineage (NCBI taxonomy): Eukaryota > Metazoa > Chordata > Actinopteri > Kurtiformes > Apogonidae > Siphamia > Siphamia tubifer. The sequence goes on from CM035796.1 coordinate 5,751,672, forward strand.
CTGTTTTTGTTTGTTACAGAAATGTTTTATGGAGATTATAAATACTTGACTGGAAAACTTGGTGGTCTAGTGTGACTAGGAAAATTTTATGATACTTGAAATGGACGCTGTTTGCATCACTCTTACCTAGAAACTGCAGAGTAATTGCACTGGACACTGCATTGAAATTACTTAATATAAGCAGTTGTAAAGACATTATTACCATGAAATTCCATTGAAATTATCATATAATTACCATGTTATTAGCGACCCGTAATGTAAAATGTGGCCAAAAAATACATCACTTGACTAGTGTTAAAATGTGATTCGCCTAATCCATTCTGTGTACTTCACCGTGATTCGCTGGTCAGTTTCATGAAAATCTACCCAAAAGTTACATTGAGCTAAACTAGACTACTACGGAAACACATTATATTTGCTGCCACTAGGGGGGGTCTAGGCAAAAATGAAAACAAACTGGGTGTAAAAAAGCTTTAAATTTGCACTTTTCTATCCAGTCTATAATATATTTATATCTGATAATATAACACCAGCTGCTTCTTCTAACACTGACAGATAATGTTTAGTCACCGTACTCTTAAACCTGACTCTCCACTAACTTGTTCGCCTTTACTGTGTTTGTGTTGCAGCAGAAGAAGTAGACGAGCTGCAGTACACGATGCTGGGCTCAGATCTCACAACAACAGACGGCTTGGGGAACAGCTTCTTCCCAGAGATGACGTCCATTGTACTAGGAAGACACGCTGCTCATTTTGGACCATGTACACCCCCCCCCACTTCAGAAGTCCTCTTCCTATCTGCCGTTTCCCCACATCTCTGTTGAATTACCCATAATGCCTCTATGTTTTGGCCACTGGAGCATGTACAGCACTTGGTTGCAATTCAGGAAACGTTCCACACCTGCAGTGAGCTGTGGTGTTCATGTGAAGTTTTTGGCTGGTTCAAAGCCTTCTGGTGCTCAGTTTTATATGTTTTCAGGTTGTTTTAATGCACAGAAGATTCTCAGCTGTGGAGGGAGTGTGTGTGTCTGAATGACAGACCACATGGGGCGACGATTGAGCTGTTTACTGCTGGTGAAGCGTTGAATAATTGTTTCACGGAGTTAGTTTTTCCGTTACATGTTAACATATAGTTTTGGTGAAAAATAAAAATGCAAACTATCATAACCTCATTTCCTTGGAAACATCCACTCCTCTTTATTCAGGTGACTGCTCCTTGATTGTAAAAAAAAAAGATTTTGTGTTTTTGTAATAAAAAAAAAACTACTGTAAAAACCCAGTGTGTTGCTGTGTGTATTCCACCACTGTTCTCTTAGGGCTGGGACGGCGTGCTTTTATGCTGATTTGATTCTTTTATGATTTTATTGGGTGCTGATTTGATTTAAATTGAGATTCTTTGATAGTCCTGATTTTTCACTTGTTTTTTTTTTTCACACCAGACCACGTGAAAAAGCTAAATGATGATCCTACAGATCATATCAGGAGCCATATTTCCTCAAAAAATGCACATCATATGAGAGTCAGTTCAGATTTATTCAGCAGTAATATATTTGAACCAGACTTTGGGAAGTAAACAGCTACATTTATCTGCACACAACACAAATAGGAGACTTTAACCCTTTGTTGTTCAGCTCAACCGTTTGGTAGAGGTAACTTTGAACCCTGATATCTAATCTAAATTTAAATCCTTTGACACCAAACTTCTTGGACAGTCAGTGATATATTCAGCTCATGTTAGTATATATACCACCAAGGAAGAAGATCGTAACCATGACAACACCTCTGCTATGATCTTTTCTTTTGGACACAAAATTGCAGGAAAGTTAGATTTTTTTTCCCCCTTCATTTTATTAACTTTTACAGAGTCTATTTTAACATAAATAATCTTTGTCATGTTTCAGAAATCCTTTGGTATTCATGTGATAATTTTTGAAAACGTGCTGAACCAAACAGTAGAGATGATAGTAAAGGGTCATGAAATGCTAATGCTAATCGCTAATGATACAAACACAAAGAGTTAATACATCTAATTTGAACCAAGTCACAAATGATGTTGGTAAGATTGATGAAGGAATAATGTTTGAGTTTTAATACTTTAGTAAAAATTCAGGGTCAATTGAAAAAAACATCTATGTTTTATGTTATAATAGTCCATGTGAGGTGGAAAAAGCAAAAAAAAAAAAAGACTGTGATTTTTGTAGTTTGACCAACAAAGGGTTAAATTAACACTTCATAATAAAATGAACTTAAACTCTCATTTCAAAGATAGATAGATAGATAGATAGATAGATAGATAGATAGATAGATAGATAGATAGATAGATAGATAGATAGATAGATAGATAGATAGATAGATAGATAGACAGACATTGTATTATGCATGTTTGCATATTATTCATAATAAGCACAAGTGTTAAAAAACAAATACACTGGGTGTGATGATGAACTGTCACTCTTGCACCTGCACAGTGAGTAGATTCCTTTCATGCACGATGCAAATGTGTTCAAGTTAGCCCAGTTGTTTTACAGTTTCCTGGAAGAGGCATAAGTGGACTTGTCGATCCACATTTATAAGCATGGTTGACTTGCAGACGTGCTTTACAGTATATCATGTGACAGATGATCCACAAACCAAACATTACTAGTAAATAATAAAAAAAACAACAACAATGAAGAAACAAAATAAGTGATCTTTTACTATTTTTTATGAACTTGGGCATCAGGCAGAAACTAAAGTACATTACTTATATGATCTGACTGAAAATTAGGATGTCACTGAGGCTATTATATTTATTTTTGTTTTTTGATTAGTTTGGTGTGTAGTTGTGGATTCATCTGTTTTTGTTTTTCTTGATTTTGTCACTTTGTCCCATTGATTATTTTATTTTATTATTGGATAATATTAATAGTATGACATACATCTAGGCTGTTCTACATTTCCTGCCATGTTGGCTGTAGTATAGACACATTAATGATGTCCTGTATCTTTATTCAATACATAATATGTTTAGCATAAGCTCATTAATTAAATCCAGGGCAGTGATAGTCAGTGAATGAGGTGGACAATGAACTGGACCATCCCTTCCAGTCCACTGATGTGAAAATGTTTAATTTAGGAACCTACCAATATACAGTCAGCAGAGCGATCGTGCACCATCTACCTGGAAAATGATGTTTGGTTGAAGGTCGTTCAGTTGTGGTGACACGTATTCAGTCAAAAGGTCAAAGGTAAACTTCTGCACCACTTGAGGTCTTGTTGAAGAAAAGTGGACCAATGTTTTTATTACACACGATCCCACAATGAGATGAAAAACTTTGATAAACACAGAGTACATAGAAAACATCTGATGAACATGTCTCACCAATTGGTTTTGTAATAAATGTTTTACATTTTAATGAGACTTTGGACGTTGTGTTACTCACACATGCTTGTAAAATAGTAAATATTACTGTAAACTCTGTTCTATTCATTCATCTTCTGAACCACTTTATCCTTGAGTGTGTGGTGGAGGTGAAAGAAAAACAGAAGTGAAAAAATAAACAGCAGGAAGTGGCTGAAATCAAGTTATTTACACTGAGTTTAGTCAATATTTAACACAATGAACTTTCAAAACGTTATGTTTTTGAAGGAGTGATTTTGTTTTAATAAGAATAACAGTGAAGGTGGTGCCTATAATAAGAATAAAAGCTTTTGACTTGTTTACAAGTGAAAATGCACACACACACACACACACACACACACACACACACTCATTTCGATGTCTCATGAGGACAAAGATTGTAATCAAGTGGCCATTGTGTAGTAAGTGTAACCATATATTTTTTAATTTAAAAAAAAGATAAAAATTTGAAAATGAAAATAATGTTTTAATTCTTATTTAAATAAAATAAAAACAACAAATTAATATGAATGAACAAATAAATAATAATAATAATAATAATAATAATAATAATAATTAAAAAATACAATGAATAAAGAATAATGTATGTATTTTTTTAAAAGATAAATATATAAAAAATAAAAAATACATAAACCACATCATTTTTATTTTTACTAGTGGGGTCCTTTATTTACGTTTAACCCTCGTGGGGACCTGAATTTTGGTCCCCATAGTGTCAGAGGTCCCCATGGTGTGACTGTGTAAACATATCCATGTCCCCACAAAGATAGGAATACAAGAGCACACACACACACACACACACACACACACACACACACACACACACACATGTCTGAAGTACACTTCAGTGTTGTCAGTCGACCCAAACGTTTCCAAATGAGTGAGAAAAAAAATCAACAGTAAAAATAATTTCTTTTGCAGAATGTTGTAGTTTTATTATGAAACACTGTTAGAATCAGCACATAGTAAATGTCAGATATAAATGATCACATACGATCAATGAATGATAAGCAATAATGACACCATTACATATTTACACTTGTACATACATGTTAAACCTCAGATAATTAAACAGTTAAATTCAAAAACACAGTGTTACAGGATAATCTTTAGGATTTAACAGTTTATGTTTCTAACCCTTAGAAAAACATAAAAGACAAAGCAGACATTGACAAGTTCTGACCACAAACCTCATTATATGAGCATCATTTGCATAAATCCCACACATTCAGACAGTTCCTTTACACAGAAGATGACTTCTTTATTCCACTTCTGCAAAAGAACAGTTGAACGATGCTGAAAAAGAACAGAAAATTTTGTTTAGTTACTGTACAAAACTGCAGATACATCAGCCATGATAAATAATAATAATAACCACAGCTGCAGCAGATTACATTTATACAGCGCTTTACATTAGGATCCATTATTCATTCACTCTCACATTCTCACTCTGATGGTGGCATGGGAGTAATTATGATGTTGACATTGGTGTGGATATAATTTGACGACTTCCTCATGAGAGACAGCAACAATAAATTCATTAATTAATAGATTATAATTAAATTTAGTTTTTGTCACAAAAACTAAGATGCATTTTAGGAATGTTTTTTTTATTTCTTAAACCACATTTTGTCTAGTTTTTATTGGTCATCTATAACCGCACTATATACTTAATTATAGTTATCGTCACAAGAGCAACGTTTACGTCTAGATTTGTCTCGTTTCTATCACATGATGAAGGTTCATTGATGACAATATTTAGTCACTATAAGGTGCACTGTCAATGAATAGTTTCCTTTTTTAGATTCTTCATATATGAGGTGCACTGAATTATAAAGTGCATTAAGTTATGTCAAAATTATTATTATATATATTATGAGATAAGAAAAGTGAAAACTATGAGATAAAACGTGAAAATCATTAGATAAAAAGTGAAAATTATGAGATAAAAAGTGAAAATTATGAGACAAAAAGTGAAAATTATGAGATAAAAAGTGAAAATTCTGAGATAAAAAGTGAAAATTATGAGAAAAAGTGAAAATCATTAGATAAAAAGTGAACATTTTGAGACAAAAAGTAAAAATTATGAGATAAAAAGTGAAAATCATTAGATAAAAAGTAACAATTTTGAGATAAAAAGTGAAAATTATGAGATAAAAAGTGAAAATTATTAGATATAAAGGTGAAAATCATTAGATAAAACGTTAAAATTCCCAGTCACTAATTACAATCAGAATGAATCCATATATAAGATGCACTGTGGTTTTTGAGAAAATTAAAGTCTTTTAAATGCACCTTATAGTCTGAAAAATACAGTAACCTTTTGTTTCCCAAATGTCATTTAATTTCAATCCAAAAATTACTATGAACATTTTAGAAACATCCAAAAATTGGACATGTCCATAGTGTCCATAGACAATTTTACGCCCCTGGGGCAGACTGACAGAAACACCTACAGTCCCTCTGACCACCACTGAACACTCATTCATACACTAGTGTGAGTGACACTGGGGGGGGGCATACGAAGGATAGAAAATACAAAATGGAGCATTTTCATCCCCCTCCAACAAGAAATGGATCAGGATAAAATGAGAGTGGATGTTTATTTGTTCATAATTTAAAGTGTAAATAAAGTGTATTTGCATATGTCCACTTTAAAGTTTTTATCGTCCAATATAAAAGACTGTGGTAAAGTGCAATTGAAAAACAATTGGCTGAGATAATATTTTGTGTCCAGGTTTGAGAACAGTGAATTTCAGATGTATTCATACGACCATGTGGTGATTAGACGTATTGAACTGTGTTATGAAAGTTGCAGTTGTAATAAAAGGTCAGTGTGACACATGATAAGTCTGGTGGAAAATGATGACGTAAGAAGGACACAGTTCTGGACCAGAGTCAACGTGAAAAAAAATAAACTAGCAAAACCATCTTTAACAGTGACACAAAAGCATATAATCAGAAATATATTTATATATAATATATAATATATATATATATATATATATATATATATATATATATATATATATATATATATATATATATATATATATATATACCCAGGCAGACACTGAGACCAAACCATTGTACTGATATAAAAAGTTTCATAACTTCTTAACTTCTAAACCACTAAACCTATTAATCCATTTAAATAACAGTTTATTATCTGTTCATGGTCATCAAATATGATCTCTTTCTCTCTCTCTCTCTCTCAGTACTTCATATATTAATAAAAACTTTATTGTCATTGCACATAGAACTATGAAATTAAGTGCAAAAGCAACATTGCAGTTAAATATTAAAGAGCACTGCCCCACACACATACACACATACACACACACACACATATATATAGTATATATATATATATATATATATATATATATATATATATATATATATATATATATATATATACCTTTACATCTCTCATGAGGACCAAGTTTGTAATGAAGTAGACATTGGGTAGTGATTTTTGTAATAAAATAAAAATGACTGAATTTTTTTATAATAAAAAAAAGATATAACTAAAAATGTATTTAAAAAATAATTAAAAACTAAAATAAATGAATAAATAAATAAAATACCTAATAATATTAATATAATATATATATATTAATGATTTAATGAGCCATTCGCAGTTTCACTGTACCGGCCATGTGTACTTAGACTTGCATGACTTAATCTTTGAGACAAGCATATGCTGCTGGCAGGATCAATCAGGTAGCCCCTCGGGCAGATATATATATAATAATATAATATAATAAATAAATAAATAAATACATGAATAAATAAAATAAAATAAAATAAAATCTTTAAAGTAAAGACATCTTCAAACCCTTAAAAACAAAAATCACTGTGCACTTGTTTCCCTCATGCTTTATGGGGACTTCTGCAAAAAAACAACCTATTTATAGGGCCACATCATTTATATTTTACTAGTGGGGACCTTTATTTATATTTAACTTGTTAATCTTGTTAACATTGAATTTGTTTATTTTACTTTATTATCATTATTATTATTATTATTATTATTATTATTATTATTATTATTATTGTTATTATTATTATTATTTGACCACCAGGTTTAACAAGATTTCTGAGGGAAACTCTTCTTTCTATCATATAAGTCAACATTTATTTCACTCTTAAGTGTTGGATTTGACCTTTTATTGAGTCCTTATCTGACTAACCAGAATATATAGGACATACATACAATAGCCAATGCTATGTTTTTACAATATGATGGTTGAAGACGATGATATCAGTGCCCAAATATGCTGCGATCACTTCTCAGGAAAAGGTGTGGTATCCTGGCAGAGACATCAAAGTGTTCAACACCTGAACACAACAAGCTTTCCTCTTTTCATTGTGCATGAATGAGCAAAAAACACCCAAGAAAATAAAACCCACCAGTGAGGACATCAGGAAGCATGTGATTGAGAGCATTCGTTAGTGTTTGAGTGTTGGACACATCAGAGGAAACATCATGAACGGTGTCTTTGGTGCTTTCCATCCTGTGAGTGTAAACATTATACTCTACAAGTTTGATCAGCTCGAGTTGTGAAAGAGAGGACGAGTAAAATACTTCCCCTGAAGCTTTCAGAGCCACACCACAATAACCAGGAGGCTCAAATCAATACGGCTCGGTATTTCCCTAGACTTTTTACTGTTATGACACAAACCTCGTGCTTAATACTTTAACAGCTTGTGTTCTGCCGTTAGCATCATTACATCAAAAAGAAAAATCACCCTGAGTCTAAAATTACCTTAGAAAAGAAACTAGATTTTTGGGGGGTGTTTCACAGAGTACATCAGCCAGACCTGCTTTTGGGAGGGGCTGTTTTTACTGCTCATAGACTCAGTGTGAATGCATCATATAATCCCCCCCCTCAAAAAAATTCCACATGGCATCACAGTGTGGACAAAACTCCAAACTGTTTTAGACCAGATTGAATATATCCTAAAAATAGAACCATTAAAACTTTTTTTGTTTCTATGTTTAAGGAGTTTCCACTCTCCTAACTTGACTTTGTCTCTTGCTTCATCTATACTGTAGGACACTGACCATGTTGGACGTCACCTTCATGGACATTCAGTTAATGAAGCGTATTTACCAGGTTATTTTAATGTTCATCTCAAACGACCCGACCGACCACAACCCAAATATCATTAAAAATATTTTTTAATAACCCGTAACTGTAGATGACCGCGGGCACCCGCTCACTTCGGGTTAACCCGCGCATCACTGATATGTGTGTGTGTGTATATATACATATGAAGAGTTCATTTGCAAAAACAGATAACTCCATTTTTCTTTTTTTTCAGATAAAGTCATTCTTTTTACTCTACATTCCACAGATAATACTGATTTATTTGATATATTATTTATTTCATTTGGTAAGATCCACTAAATTGAATAAATAATATATCAAATCAATGAGTATTACCTGGAATGTAATTTTTCTGAAAAAAACGAAAAATGGAGTTATCTGTTTTTGCAAATGAACTCTTCATATATATATATATATATATATATATATATATATATATATATATATATATATATATATATATATATATATATATATATATATATATATATGTGTGTGTGTGACAAAGGCCTCATCACTGCTGAATGGTGGCCCATGGTCGACTACACTCATACTCTTTTAAACATCTCTAAATAATATTGCATCTAATTCCTCACTGGTTCTATGGTGAGTGAACGCACCACATTGGTATACAACATACACACATCCCCTACAGAAACCATTAAACAGTCATATTAATACACATTAATAGGTCTGCTCACTCATGGTCTACCTGTGCTGCTGCCATCTTGGCTCCTCCTCCTCTGAACCTGGAGGTTGAACCAGAGCAGGTGAAGCAGTTGCTTTTTATGGTAAAAATAAACCCCACCCATACCATGTGTACTCTGGGTAAAGGGGGGGTTTGAACTGTGTGGATTAATTAAGGTAAAGATGAAGTCTAAAATAAATGCTTCATCATTGTTGATGATCTATGTATGTCACTGTAGGAATGGGTTTAATGGTGAACCTATGGTAGAACTTGGAAAGGTCAAACATGTATTTTGTTTTGTTAATTGAATAATGGTTGAGCCAGGGGAGGGGCTTAGCCTTTATAATACTCTGGCCAACAGGGGCAGGGGGTCAGTCTTTTTTTTTTTTTGGATGCCATGCAGTGTGACTATGCTTGAGCAATATGTCTTCCTACTTTAACTGAAAATAAAAGCAAGTTATTCAGTATTTGTGACTCTAGCCATCCTTTTTCAATTTTGAATGGAACAGTGAACCCACAATTTTTGTAACTATATATATGTATATATATATATATATATATATATATATATATGTGTGTGTGTGTGTGTGTGTATACAGTATACGTATTCATACCAAACCATTGAAAACAGACTTTGGGTTCGGTACAGTCCTATACCAAATGGGTACAGTCAGTGTGTAGCCTATGTGTGTTTACATAGACCACTGGTTGTGCCACTATGGCTCTTTAATATTCAGGATGCCTCTATATTATTGGAGTAGTGAAGGGAAGACTCTCTAATATTTATGAGGCTCATTTATGATTGGTGCTCTTGTGAACATGTGCATATCATGCAGAGGTGACGAATAACACTTTACTGGTACTTCCTCATACATGTCCATGACACAGTAATGAAGCGTCTCTGATTGGCTCAGAGCATATGAAGGAACACTCCCCCCTCCCCTCTTGCTCTGTGTGTGTTTACCATCCCATCCAGCTCGGTTTTGTGCTGTCGCTTGTTTTGAAAACATGCAGGAAGAAAAACAAGGCTTTATTTCCACAGAGAGCGAATGACCCAAGTTGATCTGATATTTTTTTTCCAGTTTGTGCAGCAGTCTTCTCTTGTAGCTGCTAATGCTAATGCTACTTCAGATTTGCTGCAATGGGGGGGGGCTTAACCCCACATGGGTGACGCCAATGTCACCCACCCAGTAAAGTGCATTGACATTAAAGTTACAAATGAAGGTGAAAATACACATAACTGAATAGTAAATGAATGTAGTTATGGTTCGGTTTACAGAAAGTGCATAGTGTAACACAAACAAAAAAAAAGTGTGATTATGATTTTGATGAAATCAAAGCTGTGAAAAATCTGGTTCAATTCAAAAAGCTCTACAAAAATGTCCTCCTGCATAAATATGCAGAGGAAGAAGTAAATGCCACTTTAGGAAACCATTACATTTCCCTTACTGACAAAAATACATCATAAAATAAACCAAATATATATAAAATGTGGAAGGAAGCTGTTCATTTGTTTTCTTGGTAACACTTTATAATATCTACACACATTCCACTATGTATTAACCATTTGTTACCCATGTGTAAATGGTTTGTTCATGATATATTAACCATCTGTTACCTATTTGTTAATGTTTATTAATTTACTGCTTATAGACAATTTATCATAAAGCATTTGTTCACACGGTTACAAATGGTTTGTTCAAAGAAAAGAACAAACGCTTTGATTATGATAAATTGTGAATGAATAAACCATTTAACAAAAAGGTAATAAATTGTTAATACATAATGAACAAACATGAACAAATAAGTTATAAATGGTTAATACATAGTGAATTGTGTGTAGGTTTTATAAAGTGTTACCGTTTTTTTCCCTTTATTATAAAGTGTATGTCCATAAAAAAAAAAATGTGCAAGTGCTGCAAAAATAGACCACCTGAAATGATGCAGGAGGTTCATTTTTAAAAACATATGGTCAAGATGGACATTGAAATGAGTGATGTGAATGAAATTTATCAAATTGTTATAATTGTTAAATGAGGGTTAGACAACTGACCTTCAACCTACTCCTTTTGACTCCTTATTTTGTCCTTCGTTCTTTTGTTCTGTATTTTATTTTATTTATTTATTTATTCATTCATTTATATATTCATTTATTTATTCATTCATTCATTTATTCGTTTATTTATTTATTATTTATTCATTCATTTATATATTAATTTATTCATTCATTTATTCATTTATTTATTTATTTATTCATTCAGTTATATATTAATTTATTTATTCATTCATTTATTCGTTTATTTATTTATTTATTTTTAAGATGAACTGCTCAAATAAAAATAACTGAAATGACCTGAATTGAACTGAACTGATCTGACCTGAACGGGCGGTAACTATGGATATTGGAACACAGCCAGTGTCACACCTCAGTATGTGAATGCATATTGTCACTTAATGTAATGAATCTGCACCTGAAACATCAAATATAGGGTTAGTGTATCACCTGAAGGATACTGATATAGATGATGACACATTTAAAAAACAGAGATTTGTACGTGTTGTTGGATAAATTAAATATAAAAAAAAAAACCAACAAAAAACAAAAACACTTGAACAAACACTAAAGGGAACTAAACTAGATTCATGGATCAACAGGTATTAAACATTTTAGGTCAGTGGTGTCATCACTCATTGTGCTTGCAAACTTGAAACGAAGAAGAATGAAGAAAAAGAAGTTGAATGAAACCTGGAAAGCCTTCTGACCTTCTTTAATAAACCCTCCACACACTTATAATAAATAAATAAAAACACAACTTCATGTCGGCCCTTGACACACACATTTATCTGATCTGATTATTATTTCTCATTTTGTATTTATTTACTTAACCCTTTCTAAACATCAACATACCATTGTTGCCTTTGTTTTTGTCAGTATAGGATCATGTTTATTATCAAGTGCCTTAAAGATAGTATGTGAGTGACATGTGTGTGTGTGTGTGTGTGTGTGTGTGTGTGGGGGGGGGGGGTTTGCTTTTGTGTGTGTTTGTTTTGTTTGTTGGTTTTGATGGGTGTTTATATGTACAATTTAAAATCCAATAAGTGGTCTGTGGACGAGTCTTTATGGGTTCAAATGAATCTAGTGTACTCTGTTAAAAACTATGCCGGAGGGTGTGTGTGTGTGTGTGTGTGTGTGTGTGTGTGGGTGGGGGTGGGGGGGCAGCTCAAACTCAGATCTTTGTTCTTACACGTCTGCAAATAATTTATTGAATGAATCACTTCAATCTTAAAAAAAAAAGTTAAAAGGAATTATGTTATAATTTCACACAAACATTTCTGACTCATGCTCATCTGACATAACTTTTCTCATTCACGAATAAAACTAATAAAACAAAACCACATTGAGGCATATGTTGTTGCACCGATATATATATATTTTTTAATCGACTTATTTTTGCTTTCCTTGAGTCACCTTTCCAAAAAAACAACTTGAAACACATAATAAATAATAATAATATATTTTAGTTATATAGCGCTTGTCATGGCACTCATAGACGATTTACATGAAGTAAAAAATTTAACAATAAGAGTCTGACTATAATAGGAAAAGACAAAAGAAAAAAACTAAAACAAAAAAAAACCAATAGAAAACCGATCAATCAGACATTAAAACAGACATAATAAAAGTAATCAAACATTAAATGCAATCTTGAATAAATTAGTTTTTAAAAGGGATTTAATGTGCCTTATACACTTTATATATATATGACAAAAAATACAAAATAAACTACTCATTGAGAGTGTGTCTTATAATCCAGTGCACCCTATAGTGTTGAAAATACAGCGTTTATTTTTGCCCCGTTGTGATTTTATTTATTTATTTTTATTATCAGCAAGGGTATGTAAACACTATGGGACCAATTTTCATGAAATGTTCAGAAAAGGTGCAAGGTCACCCAGACTAGATCCGGTAAAATTTTGGTGAATGTAGGTCAAAGGTCAAGGTCACAGTCACCAAAAATGTGTTTTCACAATAAGAGAAATGGTCAATCTGGTAAAATGTTTGCAAGGGGGCGGAGTTAGCTGTGACTGGAACCATTTCTTTTTATTATTATTATTTATTTTAGCATAAATCCTTTATCTCATAACACCAGTACATGTCTCTGTTAATTAAATGTGTCTTTGGTGCAACAACATATGCCTACATTTGTTTTGTTTTTCTAGTAGTTTTTCTCATGAATCAGTAAAGTTATGTCAGATGAGCATGAGTAAGAAATGTTTGTGTGAGTCAGAATGAAATTAAAACATAATTGCTGGAAGCTATGTTTGTTTTGGCAGTTTTAAAGTTAAAGTGATTCATTCAATCAATTATTTGTAGACTTATAAGAACAAAGATCTGAGTTTGAGTTGACCCTCAGCATAGTTTTTAACAGCGTACACTAGATTCAAAGGTTCTTTTCTCCATAATTTTAACCCATAAAGACTCGTCCACAGACCACTGATATAAAATGTTTAATTCCTGTTGATCCATGAATCCAGTTTAATTCTCTTTAGTATTTGTTCAGGTTATTCAAGTCTGTATTTTTATTATTTATTTATTTAATCATAAAATCTTTATCTCACAACACTGGTCCATGTCTCCAGCTGTGTTTCCATTACGTTTGCAAATTTGCAAAATGTAAATAGTGCTATTAAAAAACTGTTGATGGAAACACCTGAATTTAGAAGAAACACTCAAATATTGCAAAAAAGATTTTTGCACCCACTTCCATCATTGGGGGGGGGGGTCACACGTTTCGATATTCAAATATATCGCAAAAGCACAATGGAAACACTTTTTCTGGATGTGACGTACGCGGTCACATGATCACTTCTCTCGGAGTGAAAATGGACAGAGGATAATTTACGAGAAAAACATAACTGTCATTTTAGAGACAAAACAACAGAGAAATACAGTGTGAAATCGAGACATGGAAAGGTTCATCTTCCATATATATATATATATATATATATATGGCGCTCTAGATTACAAAGTGCACTGTTGTTTTTTGAGAAAATAAAAGGCTTTTAAATGCAGTTTATAGTTTGAAAAATACAGTAAGTCAGTGTATGACCTGAAGGAGACTGATATAGATGAGGACTCATTTAAATGATACATTTTGTGGGAAAATTATATATGACAAAAAACATACATCTGAACTTGGCCTACGCAGTCGTCTCTGACTGTTAAAATTTTCTCCCTAAAACATGATGCTTCCAGTCACCCGTCATTTCCACCACTCCCTCCACCCATTCATAAACTTATATATTAAATACAAAGTATAAAATAATGGGTTGATGTACCTGACCTACAGCATGAGGACACTGAATGTGGTGGCAATCCGTCCAGCTGTTCAAAAGTTACGAGCTGGACAAAAGTCGGCCATCTTGAAGGTTTCTACTTCCAAAATCTGACTGACTATCCTAGCATTAGCATTAGCATTAGCATTAGCCGTTTCAAAGTTATCACATTAAAATTAAAGACCTTGTGCAGCAGGGTACACAAAACCATTTTATCCCCGACATGCCGTGTTTTTCGGGGTTTAATAACCTGAACAAACACTAAACTATATTATTATATAGTTTAGTTTACATATTATATATATAATGGATCAACATCAGTGGTCTGTGTACGAGTCCTTATGGGTTAAAGATCTGTGTTCTGTGACCCAGATCTGTGTTCTGACAAGTTTGCAAATAAATTATTGAATGAATCACTTTCATGTTAAAAGTGCTAAATATAAACTAGTTTCCAGCGGTTATGTTTTTCTTTCATTCTGACTCACTCAAACATGTCTTACTCCTTCTCATCTGACATAACTGTGCTGATTCATTAACGCTGGAGCTCTGTTTCTGTCCTTGTGCTTTTCTAGGTGGAAAAATATTTTCATCACAAAAACAAAAAACAATATTTCTGGTGTTTTAATTGAGTGTGTAATTTATGAAGGACTTTTAATGAGTTAATTTTCCGTCCCACATTAAATCCCACTCAGTCAGTATAAATAAGCCTGTTAAACCACATTTAAAAAACAAAAAAATGTCGTAATAAATTCTTAGATTTCCAGAAGATTATTACAAAACGCACTTGAAACTTTTTTATTTTCTTGAAAATGTAGTACCATGGCACATTATCTAATAACAAGTCTAAAGCATAATTTATTTGTTAATTCTATTTTATTTGACTTTCAAGTATTTGTAAAAACAGTAGTATAACTATTATATTATAAAATAATAGTAAAACTGCATTAGCCACATAGCAGTACTTAGTAATTACTATCTGTACACTATTTAAAGGTTACATTAACAGAGAATATACTGGAAAGTTTCAATGCATTGGGGAAGTTTATTACAAAATGTGTCTTTATTAAAAAAAAATTAAAAACACATTTTACAGTTAAATTTTTTATTTAAAAAAATGCATCATTATAACAAAATGCGGCTCAATATTTGAAGAAAACAAAACATGTTCTTTTCCTTGAATATCTGTGCTCTTAAACAGGGGTGTCAAACTCATTTTAGCTCAGGGGTCTAACAGTCTAACAGAAAGAACAAAATAAAAATATATAAATAATGTCAAAATTGCATCATAAAAATCTTTACACCTATGAACTGTAATTGAACATAACATGAAAAAAAATTCTTCAGAAAAACCAGTGCGACCTTAACAACATTAGTTTCAAATTTATACATGAGTATTAAAACTTAAAGATAACGCAAATACACACAACATTTAGGAACGTTCAGAATATTGACAATGTTAAATGAGTTGATTCTGAATTAGTTTGGGCTTGTTTATTTTATTTATTTGGTTTATGGTTAAAGGACAGGAGTGAATGTTTAGAACTTGAGTCTTTTTTAATTGATGAGAATGGGGGTGGGATTAAATAAGTGTTTGTTCTTCCCACTCCTTTTTAGGTGTAAATATTATTATATCTTTTATTATGTATGTGTATATTGTATGAATTACTCAAAATAAACACATCAAATCAAATCAATCAATTGTTAAAATTCCACATGCATTTCAGCTTATTTGCATTTTTATAATAAGGTAGCCTTTTTATTTATTTATTCGGTTTTTTTGACACTAAAACAAAGAAGAACATTAGCATTTTTCTTAATTTATTGTTCCTTATGATTACGGTCTAATCCATTATAGATTGGATTGATGCCAAATGATTTTAACTTCCTTAATTGTTAATATCTTCCGTGTAATTTTTGCATTTCAAAATTCATTCCAGGGGCCAGATTGGACCCTGTGGCGGGCTTATTTTGGCCCCTGGGCTGCATATTTGACACCTCTGCTCTTAAAGTAATCTATTTTATTTCTTTATATCATCTGCCTTATTTACTTTTTCAGTAAGAATAGTCTTCTAAAACTAAAGTAGTAAGTAAATGAACAGAACCAGGGTTATGGTTTCTTTAATTTGTTGTTAACGTCATCATCTGAAGAAAAAATGAATATAATAAATAAATAAAATGAATGTCCTGCTGCCAAGTGTGACGCTTGTCTGCTCATACCACAAAAGTGTTGTTGCTTAGTGACTGAATTATCCACGAAACAGACAATAACAGAAAGTGGATATTCAGGTTCGGGTAATTAAATGCCTCTGACTTTGACCAGTTTGAAAATACCAGACATACTCGTTCACAGATGAATACAATGATAAGGAATAGTGTACGCACGTAAGAAAACCTTCAAAACAAAAAACAACTTAAGCGAGCAATGGAATTAAGATAGTAACACATGCATCTGAGTGACATATTTTGTCTGGTGTTCAAAGGGAATTCTTGAATGTTGACTCTGCTGGTTGTTTTGCATTCTTTACAAGTCAATTTCTTATCTGTATCTACAATGCAAATTTGGATTTACAAAAGAGACTGACCTCAAAGACAGGTCACTTCAATTAATTTCATTTATTATATTTATCCAATCTCTATGAAGAAAACATATAACATCTACCCTTTTCTTACAACATGCGCTACATCAGACAGTCAGCAAAAAAAAGAGTTAACATAAGAGTCAATGAAAATCCAAAATCATAAGCAAAACCATTTCATTAAATTTTTTTTATATAATTTCTCCACTCTCTTATTATACATCCTCTTAAAAAAAAAACACAAAAACACACTAAGAAACAAAAAAAATGCAGAAAAAATATACAAAACATGTTAAAATCCACTAAAATTCACAAAAGATTTTTTTTTCCAAATTCAAAACAGTCAAAAACACTTATAAAGTACAGAAAAAAAACACAAAAAACTGATAAAATATCCAAAACGTGCAAAAATATGAATATACAGTGGTACCTCTACTTACGAAGGATTCAGCAAACCAAAGATCCAAGTTACGAAAAACGTTTAGCTCAGTTTTTCGTCTATTTACGAAAGGAAACTGAAACCCCCGAGACATAAATACAGTACATTACTATACATAACTATATAATGTACAAAAATATGTCATGTACGTACTGTATGTAGCATCCCATTGGCTATGAGGGAGCTACCCATGATGCTTTTGGTTACCCTTTGACCCTCATTCATCACGGAGCTGCTCCCAACTTTTTTTTACAGGTTGACAAAATGTGCTCCGACTGATGCTTTAAACGTTTTATTCCTGGAATTTCTAAGACCACCGTGAAGACTGAAATAAACCACGGTGACAAACACATCAGTACAACTGTCATATAAATTGCTTAGCTTAAAAGCTAGCTTGAAATATGAATGTTCTCCAAACAAAAACACAATTTAAACACAACAATATTTCACTCAATATTTCAATGTCCATACCGTGGGCATCTCCAACCAGGTCAGGAGCCAATAAGAAATCCAAATTTCTATTTCTTTTAGTTTGTTTTCTTTGCACACCGCTTGCACACACTGACCAAGTCAAAAACGAAACCTAATGCTCTATATCATGAACTGCTGACGTGATCACGCAACATCATCATTCTTCCCCAAAGTATATACAATAATAAAAATTATACAAAATATAAAATGAATATAAAATGAAAATAAATAAATAAATAAACAAACTCTCTCACACACAGAAAATACCTGTTTCTGCTTTCGTTACACACTTTAATGGTCATTTCTCCACCTACACTAGTGCTTTTAGTATCAAAAGTTCAACTGAACGGTGAAAGAAGAGTATATGACCGACAGACTATCATCAGAGGACGTCCACTGTGGGACAAAGCAGAAACACGGCTGTCGTGGTGGATTTACAGCTAAGCTAAGAGCTAACCACTTCCATCAGTCCTGCTCACCAACGTACGCTCACTGGAAAACAAACTGGACTACCTGAAGCTGGATTTAAACACCAAACATGATCCATCAGACTGCTGCATCCTCATTCTCACCCAGACGTGTCTCAACTCTTCTGTCCCGGACAATGACATGATCTTGGCCGGACTAAAATATAAATTTACATTCTCTTTTAACACATATTTCATGCAAAATTGTTAAATGTGTATAATTTTTAAAGGGTTTGAGGGGTAGTATTGGGGGCTTTGGAACAAATTAGGCCTTTTACTTGTAAAATGTAAAAATTCACAGAACGAAAACACTTCTGGAACTAATTAATTTCCTAAGTAGAGGTACCACTGTGGAATTAACATTAACATAAACATTAACATTTATTCAACACCTTCAACAGTTTCATCTTTATAAAGTGATTTTTTTGGTTATATATTTGACACAATAACATAATGAATTGAAATGAAAATACTTAAAGTTTAAGTTTTCTCAGTAATTTTACATGTGATTTAAAAAAAAGATGAATTAGAACTATTAATTACAGATCATAATTAATTCTTAAAGCTCACACTTAAAAATATCTGTTGACAACACTGGTTAAAATAGTTCCAATTTCATCATACTTGTACAATGACAATAAAAACATTCTATTCTAAAATTAGTGATAAAATGCCTGTAGAGTGTCCTGTGCACTATTACAAACCATGCTCACACTTGGATCCTTGTTCACACAAGTCAGCAAATTGTTCATTGCATGACTCGGCTTCATCATGAAAGTGCCAAAACAGAAACATCTCCAGGCATTTATGTTGTAGTTTCATTCTTACTCAAAACAATTCTGACTCATGTTCATCTGCTACACACCCCAACTGTAAACCACCACAGTTGGACTTTTCCCAAGCTGCCGAAAAACTCATCTGGAACATGTTTGCGTCGCGCGGTTTTAAAAAAAGCAGAGAATGAGACGGGATGGAGAACTACAACTGGATTTGGGAATTTAACACCTGCTTTAAATTTGAAACTGATGTTATGTCAATGTTCGACTTAATTTACTGGCATTTAATACAAGATGATGCATGAAACAATAATGGGAATAAAGTCATATACAAATACAACTTTTTGTAGCTTAATGCTATTTTTCCCCCAGGAAAAAACACACACACACACACACACACACACACACACACACACATATATATATATATATATATATATATATATATATATATATATATATATACATACACACATACATAAAGCACAAATGAAGCCAAACACTAATAACTACATTGATAATTTTTTCTGGAAGTCCCCATAAAGTATGACAAAAACTGGTGTAAAGGAAAATATGTATTTTTCAAAGCTTTGAACATGTTTTTACTTTTTTCATAAACATTTTTTATATACATTTTCTTTTTTAAATTAAAAAATATATTTTATTTATTATTACACTCTAGCCACATTATAAAATGTCAATAAATAAGAAATAATATGACAAAAAACTGATTATACATACATTATACAATTTCAATAAAATAAATAAGAAATACATTAAGATTAACATTTAGATACTTTTTAAAACATACTTAAATTAATCATTACTTATAAACTATAAAATACTTATTAACTTAGTATTCTAAGGTTCTGTCAGTCCTACTGTCAGACTAAGACTGGGTTCAGTGTCTTTATGTTGTTTTTATCACCTTTACCTTTTTTTTATTGCCTTTATTACTGATCATGGATCTGCCATAATACAAACTAGCATTATTAAATTACATCTACTATATTAATAGACCTTGTGTCACCTCAAGTAAAAAGTCAGGAGTCATCTAAGGTTCTAACAAAAGCTTTTTTTTTGTATGTGTAGTGTGTGTCAGTAGAACAGGTTTAGATGCTTCATGTTTATAGCCACATTATAAAATGTCAATAAATAAGAAATAATATGACAAAAGTACAGATAAACTGATTATACATACATTATACAATTTCAATAAAATAAATAAGAAATACATTAAGATTTGATTACGCACAAAATATAAAGAATATAAAGAGTATAAAGCAGGGGTCCCCAGACCTTTTCCTGTGACGGCCACATAACCTTTCCCTTCTCTGATGAGGGGCTGGGGTCAGTTTGTAACAGAAGTGTGATGATTGCAGGAGTGACTAAATGTAAAAATGTATTGTTTTCCAGAAAGCCACAATCAAATAACCCTCTCTGGGTTCTTCACAGAAAAAAAGTCCATTGAACATAAACTTCTTGGTCTTAACAGGTCAAAGTTCAGCTTCGTTGTCAGAGCAGAATCTCTGACTTAAATGTTGAGCGTCTGTCAAAGTTCTTGTGTTAAACTTGTCACTAACTAATAGTTAATAATGACAATAGTTCAAAACTAAGGAACATTTTATTGCAAAAGTCCAACTTTATTATCAAATACAAATACACATATATGAGAAAAAAAATCAAAATGTTCTGGTATTGTTCAGGGGGCCGGACCAAATGTGGAGGTGGGCCGCATCTGGCCTGCGGGCCGCAGTTTGAGGACCAATGGTATAAAGAATGTAAAGAACATAAATAATTTATCTCTCTTCAAAGGCTGATGAAAATAAAAATGTTTTTAATTTGGTTTTAAATGTGGTTCATAGTTAACAAAGGCTGCGTCCACACTTTTCTTTGTCATATATTTGGGAGTCACAGTAAGGCTGCGTTGGACTGCAATATAAATATTGTGACTGAATTAAAAACTACTATTACTAAACTACTACTAATATAAAATGTTAATATTTCCAGATAAATACAGTTTGATATCAGTGACTTCCACAGATGTTCCACCTCATCCCGTTCAGTCATAACAGCTGTTCAGCCCAACATAAACAAAAACTGAACGAAAACTATTTATGTTTTGAATGATTCATGGATACCTCCTAACACACACACACACACACACACACACACACACACACACACACACACACACACACACACACACACACAGTAATGTTCAGCTGTAAATGCTGCTTCTTTTTTTAATTCATTTTTGGGAAGAAAAAAAAAGGTATGTTCACGCTCACGACCCAACGGCGACTTTACCTACAAGTGATGATAACAAACTTGGTCCTCATTAGACATGAAAACCAATGTGTGTGTGTGTGTGTGTGTGTGTGTGTGTGTGTGTGTGTGTTCTACAGGTACAGGTAGGGTGGGGGAGGGAGAAGAGGCAGGTTGGTAAATCAGCTGATTTACTGGAAACACTTGTGTCTAGTTGCTCCAATCTGTCCTGTTGTTCTGTTTAAGAAAGAGGAGGCAGTAAAGACTTAAGTGACAAATAAGAATTCAACTGGAGAAAAAAAAAACATGTGAATAGGAATTTCACAGAAATGACGGAGGTGTGTGATGACAATATTAATTAAAGAAGACTTATTATATTCAGATTTAACGATCATTATGTAACTTTTCAGCACCTACAGAGTCACTATGCATGACTTCCAGCTCATAAAACTCCATAGTTATCAGAGGAGAAGCAGCCTGAGGGGTCTGGCTCCACCCCCACATGTATTTGTTTACTGTGTGATACCCGTAAACTACACTGTAAACACGAATAAGTTAGCAGAACTAAAAAAAACTTAAGGCAATCGGTTGCCTCAATTATTTTAAGTTGATGAACAGAAAAAAATTTAATTTTCCAAAACTTAACATTTAGATACTTTTTAAAACATACTTAAATTAATCATTACTTATAAACTATAAAATACTTATTAACTTAGTATTCTAAGGTTCTGTCAGTCCTACTGTCAGACTAAGACAGGGTTCAATGTCTTTATGTTGTTTTTATCACCTTTACCTTTTTTTTTATTACCTTTATTACTGATCATGGATCTGCCATAATACAAACTAGCATTATTAAATTACATCTACTATATTAATAGACCTTGTGTCACCTTAAGTAAAAAGTCAGGAGTCATCTAAGGTTCTAACAAAAGCTTTTTTTTTTGTATGTGTAGTGTGTGTCAGTAGAACAGGTTTAGATGCTTCATGTTTATATAATATCACATGCCAAGCCATGCATAAAAACATCAACTCTTTATGTTTAGGTTTCCATGAACTGCATTTATTCTGAAGAAGATGAACAATCTGTAGTATTTGCTCCTGGAAGATTATGTTGGGTTTCAGTAAACAACTTATTATTTGGCACTATATATACAGTATATATATATATATATATATATATATACATTGGCATTGGCATATATATATATATATATTAGGGCTGTCACGATTAATTAAGTTAATCACGGTTAACTATTTATTTTTTAATTGCAATTATTATTTTTTAAACAATTAATCATTCAAAGCATTTTGTCATTTTACAAATACATACTATTTTACACCACAGTATCACTTCCTGTTCAATTCAATTCAATTTTATTTATAAATCCCCAAATCACAACAAAGTCGTCTCACAGGGTTTTACAGAAACACAATCAACTACAGAAATAGATAAAAAGTCCCAAACATCCCCTGTTCTTAGAGCCTCTTTCAAAACCCAGTGGGAAACAGAAGAAATCTTGAGGAGAACCAGACTGAAGGACAGATCCACTGCCAAGGACGGACAGACTATAGATGTCTTTATGAATAAAAAAGACTTTATGTTAAAGAAGGCAAAACATTTTTTTGTATCAGCCTATTTTAAGGGGCTGCTTTTGAGCCTTCATTATTATTATTATAT
>CM035796.1:5777387-5864887 GCA_020466265.1 Siphamia tubifer
GAAAACCACTTTTCCACATTCCTTTTGGAATCTGATGGGTCACCCTGAGGTACCGACACAGTGGTTTGTCACCTCCACCACATTCACACAAAACCACAACAGGAACCAGGGACCCAGAAAAAGCTGGTTCACATGACGTCAGATGGACTTTAGCGTCTCCCACATGGGGTTAAACCACCACCCTCCCATAATAAAGTCAATAGTGTTGCCTAGTAATCAGTATATATCAGTATATAGTGAACAATGGACGAGTGTTTTGACTTTGAATTTTGAAATTCAAATATAATTTAAATGTTATAAAAAAAAACAACAACAGATGTTCGATGAATATTAGGCAGCTCTTCATATTCAAACCTGTATATGGTGTTATTCTGCCTATTTATTTTACTTTTGCGAATGTGGTTGTAAATGTTTTCAGATCAAGTCGTGTTTTTGTTTTTTGTTGTTGGTTTTTTTTTTGTTACGTCTGGGTAAATATGTAAATGGTGAATGCAAAGGTCATTATCTTTGTGTTTATCTCATTCACCAGCTCAGCATATCTGATCCTCTTGCACTCATTAGCTTCATCCATAAGGTCTTCCTTGGGGGGCGGTCCGAACCACCAGAACCACTTGCTTTGTTGACTCTGATGTTAACTCCATGTCTGGGTGAAGTGGTTCTGATGTGTTCTGGGGATTTGAACCGCCTTCCCAGGTCAGGCTGGTGCTTCCAGTGAGTTGCAGTGGTGAGTGCTAGTGTTTCGCCTTCTCCCCAGCTCTGACAAAGGTGATGGATTGCTTGAGGGCATGCTGGTATTTGCTGCTGGTGGTTGCTGCACTAACTGTGTCCACCAGATATTGTACCAGCAGTACCACCCATCCCCCAATGCCTTTGGACAGCAACTGAGGATGTGCTCCAGAGTACCCCCCCCCCCGACACAGAATGAAATGTACTATACAGATACATTTGCTTTGTGCAATGTTTCTAACTGGCTTCATATGTTATAAAAACACAGTGACTATTATTTTCACATGTTTATACACTAATGTAAATGTAGTATTGAATATTTCAGTTCATTCTTGTAATAAGGCTGGGTACCAAAAGGGTTTCATTTGATACTGATACCAAATCAGTACCTTCAAAATGGTATCGGTTTGTAAACAGTACTTAAATCTGTACTTTAAAAAGAAAAACAAAGTTAAACTACAACCACAGACATGCACTAGTGAACTGTAACTGTTACTTACCTAACTTGTCTGTCTGACAAACACATAAACTGTCAAGACTACATTATTTATGTATTTCTATTTATTTTTTTATTTAACAGGGACAGCACACATTAATACACATTACTGTAAAGGTGTCAATATTAGCAAAAAAAGCTATTTTTCAACTGTTTTCCCTGGTCCAGATGTAGTATACATCTGTGACAACTTACTAACCTATCATTGTTATTAACCTGTTATTAACCCATTATTATTATTATTTTTATTATTATTTATTAAGCTAGCATCACATGTCATGTCACTAGTTGAGGAATTCACATATACCAGTTACTTAACATTTGTATTCTGCATTAAAAAGACCCACGCTGTCATGGTCCAGTATCTCCACAGTACCTGGGCTGAAGGTTTATGTCTTGGGTCTGTCATTCACACACTGTGTATTTCTATTTCTGATGTGCTATTAGCATAATGCTAGGCTACTTAGCTCATCACAGAGGCTTTCAAACATGGTGTAGCTTCTGCACCAGCGTTTAACTTAAAGTTCAATGCCATGCGTCACCAAGTGTTTCATTAAATTAGACATATTTCTGCCTTTGTATGTAAACAGTGTGTGACACCTGCTGCATATGGAACAATCTGGATGTTCTTGAGAACTGTAACCGCACGTTCCACCTTCTCTCCTTTGTCATGTTGCTGTCGTCTGCACTGCTGTTAAAAGTGGAGGGAGGGCTCAAACAGCAGCTGCATATATGCCTGGTACTTAAATAAGGTACCAAAATTCACATTAGATTTCATTCTGGTTATTACTGTTAATGTTTACCTTGTTTCCATACCTATACTGAACCCTAGTCTGAAAACAGATCCTCCTACAGCAGGCTTGGCCAACCCGCGACTCTTTTTCGAATATTGTACTTGTGTTTGTTTACAGTATGTGCACATCACACGCATATGCATTTATGCAAATTTCTTCGAAGGAAACTCGTTGAGTAGTGTGTAGGCCTTCCAAATACACTGTCAAAATGTCAGGGAAAAAATATGATGACGAACACAGGACGTTTTTAACAGAGTGGGAGTGGAGTTTTTTTGTTGTTGACCCTAATGTGACGAGCCATTCTGCCTTATATGTCAAACATCATTGACGCATTTCAAGGCTTCAAATCTTCAGCTCACTCCATGCTAACATTGACCAGGAATTTCGAAAGGGGGCTGAGGTTCGCAAGCACAAGTTGGTCACTTTGAACGGTCAGGCAGAAAAATAGACACAAGTGTTCCAAAAACGTATGAAGCACTCAGAGGCCGTAATACTCGCATCATATAAACTTGTTTGGAAAATTTTTAGTGTCTTTTAGTTTTTATGACTTTTTATTAATTATGCTGTCTTTTATGATCCAATACACTGTACAACAACAATACATTTTCGATTCTATTCCATTCATTGTACAGGTTAAAAAGCCATACAATGAAAGGGGAGTTCGTCAAAACATGCCTCAGTTACATTGTAGAAATTAAAGCCACAGACTTTTCTTCTGCAGCTCATTGCTCTCAGGCAAAATAAAAACATTAAATATTAATACAGATGAATCTGTTTTATATTGTTATGGAGGAAAGCTGCGTGATTTTGGGAAAAAATAAAATCAGGATTTTTTTTCCCCCTCTAAAAACTACATTTTTTACTTCAAAACAGAAGTCAATAGAAGTCAGCATATAATTTTTGTGAGCAGCCTGTAATACAAACCACTGCTCCTTACCTTAAATCTGTGATGGTATCACATGTCATGTTCACAGAAGTGATACCGCTGCTGCAAATCAGTGACAGGCATCAGTGATACATGTGCACACAACGTAATATGAGTGTTTCCCAAGCGGTTATATTTAAATTGGGGGATCCATGTATGGAAGAGTCGGAGCCAAGAGGGATTATATCTCTGGGATGGCCTAGGAATGCTGTGGGATTCCCTTGGAGCTGGTGGATGTGTCTGGGGAGAGGTCTGTCTGCACTCCACCACTAAAGCTGATGCCCCTCCCCAACATATTTATTCAACCCCTTCAACGATTTCAACAAAACTGTTAATTGCATAAAAAATTTCAATCACATTAATCATGATGATGTATTAATTAACATTAATGCATTAATTTTGACAGCCCTAGTTATTTCATCATCATCATCATCAGATCATTATTTATTTACTCATGTAAAGTGGACTGCGGATGAAAATTAGCATTGACACCAACTCCAGCATATTTACAAGTTTATACTGAAATGTATAAATGTGTTCATTAATGGGCACTG
This sequence comes from Siphamia tubifer, assembly GCA_020466265.1. NCBI lineage: Eukaryota > Metazoa > Chordata > Actinopteri > Kurtiformes > Apogonidae > Siphamia > Siphamia tubifer. Next base: position 5,780,883 of record CM035796.1, read on the forward strand.
TCCCGCCTTGATTAAAAATAAGAATCTCAGGTGATAATTTACTTAGCGCTCCATCTTATAGGGTCCTGGTTTCAGATCAGTTAAATAAAAGGATTGCCTCCACTATACTGCCTTAAACCTGTGACATTACTATAATAAAGAACACACCTGATTTTCACCACTTTAATTCCAGTATCTACTCCACTTCCTCTAGCCCCCTACACTCACTGAAGACCCCCCCTCTAAGTAAATGTTATGACTTTCTTACTGTTATAAGAAACAATGACTTATTGTGTGTTAGTTTTACTTTTTTGTGAATTTTAGTGGATTTTAGCATGTAATACATATTTATATCTCTGCATTTTCTTGTGTTTCTTAGTGCATTTATATGTATTTTGTGGGAAATTTGGAAAAAAACCAGAGACAGAAGAGTATGTTTTGATCCTGATTCATCGAAATTATTCCAAAGCAACCCTGTGATTAATCTGATAAAAAATGGTAATCATTTGACAGCACTAATATATATATATCAGCTCACAGTATTGTTTGTGTGTGTGTGTTTGTGTGCGTGTGTGTTTGTGTGCGTGTGTGTGTGCGTGCGTGTGTGTGTGTGCGTGTGTGTGTGTGCGTGCGTGTGTGTGCGTGTGTGTGTTTGTGTGTGTGTGTGTGTGTTTGTGTGCGTGTTTGTGTGTGTGTGTGCGTGCGTGTGTGTGCGTGCGTGTGTGTTTGTGTGTGTGTGTGTGTGTGTGTGTTTGTGTGTGTGTTTGTGTGCGTGTTTGTGTGCGTGTGTGTTTGTGTGTGTGTGTGTGTTTGTGTGTGTGTGTGTGTTTGTGTGTGTGTGTGTGTTTGTGTGCGTGTTTGTGTGCGTGTGTGTTTGTGTGCGTGTGTGTTTGTGTGCGTGTGTGTTTGTGTGCGTGTGTGTGTGTGTGTTTGTGTGCGTGTGTGTTTGTGTGCGTGTGTGTGTGTTTGTGTGCGTGTTTGTGTGCGTGTGTGTTTGTGTGTGTGTGTTTGTGTGTGTGTGTGTGTGTTTGTGTGTGTGTGTGTGTGTGTGTTTGTGTGCGTGTTTGTGTGCGTGTGTGTTTGTGTGCGTGTGTGTGTGTGCGTGTGTGTGCGTGTGTGTTTGTGTGCGTGTGTGTGTGTGCGTGTGTGTGCGTGTGTGTTTGTGTGTGTGTGTGTTTGTGTGTGTGTTTGTGTGCGTGTGTGTTTGTGTGCGTGTGTGTGTGTGTGTTTGTGTGCGTGTGCGTGTGTGTGTGCAGAGTTCAACAGTTTATCTGAGTGAGCAGATCACGTCTACCGCCAATAAACCAGAAACAACACTTGAGGAAAGATCTACAGCTACACTTGATATCTGCTGTTTAACAGCATTGATTTATGGCAGAGGAAACACACATATTTTGCAGTAAAGCCCCCTCCTCAGACTAGTGAAAGCCTAAGTGTAGTTTTTGTGCTATTTAAAGTGTGAAAGGTGGAATTAACACTTAATGTGGATTTTTTTTCAGTAGGTTTAAGCCTCTGATCAGCAAAAAAAACCAAAAACCTGCGTTTGACATCACAGTTTTTTTAACAAATGCTTTCAGAAGTGAAGCCCCCCCCCCCATGTCTGTCAGTAACTTTATGTAAAAACTATTGGATCAATTTCCATGAAATTTCCATGAAATATTCCAGGTGGTCCAGAATAAATCAGATTGAACTTTGGTGAATGTAGGTCAAAGGTCAAGGTTTCAATCAGCAAAAATGTATTTCTTCCATGATAAGAGATAGGGCAAATCAGGTCACATGTTTGTCAGGAGGCGGGGTTTGTTTTGGCTGTCAACACTTGTTTTTGACTGGTTTGTTTGTCAGACCTTTGTGAGGACCTGCTCTGTCTTATCACCCTCATCATCACCACCTGGTCTGAACTGTGCAGCTGCCACACACCTTTAACCAGTGGGTACTGACGCAGTGTAACTCATAGTAACTGGTGTGGGATCAAAGTCAAAGTCAAAGTTTCTTTGTCTCCCTCGGACAGAGGGGTCTGCTGCAGACCCCTCCCACTCATTACATTCATACCCACAATACATAGATTAATAAAAACATATACAATTAATAAAAGCCTAAAAACATAATAATAATATAATAAAAATGTAAAAAAATCATGATAACAAAAACAATTCAACAGCCACATAAAACAGAACACATGTGGTCAAGGCTCCCCCACGTCTCACTTCTGTCAACTCCCCTTCTCTATAAACCAAACATTTATCTTCACCACAGACTCTGACTCATTTCCCAGGATTTTTTTTTTCTCTATGTTTGTTTGTTTTCATTTGTTTGTTGTTAGTTTTGTTAAAGGTGTCATTCTATTATTATTATTACCTCCACCAATGAGGATATGTTTACACTGGAGTTTGTTTGTTTGTTTGTTTGTCAGCAACATTTTACATTGCCGTAAATGGAGAATACATTTCAAAGTGATCCAGAATCCAAGATCTCTTCCGGATCACCACCAAAATGTAATCCTTGGTTCCTTGTGTCACTCCAAACACATCCTGAAAATATTATCAAAATCTATCCATAACTTTTGGAGTAACGTTTCTGACCAGCAGACAAACCAACTCCAGTGTAAACATAACCTCATTGGTGGAGGTAATAATAATAATAATAATAATAATAATAATAGAATTACACCTTTAACAAAACTAACAACAAACAGATGAAAACAAACATAGAGAAAACAAAATGCATCCTGGGAAAATGAGTCAGAGTTTGTGCTCTCTGGGTGCTTTTGTAGTTTTACTATTATTATTATTGTTATTCTGCACATGTTCAAAATAAATCATTCAAATCAAATCAATATCGCTGTGTTCACCATTGGTATTGAATGCACTGTGCGTTGGTTCTATTTAAATAAAATGTCTGGATTGTTTTGTTTGAAGATAGTGAACTAACTGTGAGCAGGTCCAGGGGGGCGGGGCCATAGTTCACACATTTTGAGTTACCTTGGCCTTGACCTTTGACCTACATTCACCAAAATTAAATGTGATCTACTGTGCACGACCTGGCACCTTTCCTGAAAATCAGTCCAGTAGTTTTTGCGTAAAGTTTCTGACAATCAGACGGACAGACAAAACAAACAAACAACAACAACAAATAAAAAAACAAACAATACTCCTTGCTTCCCCTTCAGGGGGTGGGGTCATTAAATCTCTTTGCAGCAAATCAAGTCCACTGAGTAGGTATTAAATAAATGTATTATGCAAGTTAAAACTTCATTGTAAAACTTAAATGCACTTGTTTATGAACATATTTTGGATGAAATAGGTTCATGTAACTATGGTGCAGACACACGTGTCATCTGGGGCTTATGGGAAATTAGTAATACTGAAAATGTCAGTGTCTTTAAAAGGTAAAGACTTAAAAAAATATATGTTTGTCAAGGTAAAAAACTTCCAGCCAGGTGATTCTAATCATTAACCTGGAGATGGGTCCCCGGGCACCGTCCATGGGTGCCCACTGGTCCTTACAGGCGCCCCAATGGCATGAAGGATGGGACTCATTTTCAGAGGACAAATGTCATTGCACCGATTATAATGACAAATTACTTTACCTTTAATAACACTGGTCTACAAGTAAAATGCTTCTGGAATAAAACTAATCAAATGTTCCCACATGTGTATTAGTGATAAAGAAAAATCTTAAATGCTGGTTGGCTCAAGTTTCCAAGATAATTCTGGGGTCAAAATGTGAAACTCTTAGAATTAATAGGTTTTAGTCCAAAGGAATATTGGTGTCAAATCTACCAGATCTAGTTCAAAACACTGTGTTTCTAGTGTAATATTTACAAATCTATTGTATACATGTACATAAACCAGCGTATATGTGAAATAACACACCATCACAGGATATAATATTTAGCACATTTAATGTCTGAAGCAGATACTTTCCAAAAAAATGATCTAATACTATTAAGAATACTTTTCTGATTACCTCCTGTTGAAATTGTAACTGTCATTTAAAGCATTTCCTATTATTTTCTTTTGTACAGACATATATTCTATGACTGAAGTAGTTTCTAACACATGTCCTTGTTGAACCTATGGCCTACATTTACCTCATATCTTCCTTAAATGACTTTTTACAGCTCTGGCTTCTGCACCATGTACCAGAGCGATGGAAATCATTATATAAAAAAAGAGGCAGAAACAGGAAGGAAATGTGCAGCCAGTAGAACCTGTTGAAAACATTGCCATAGACAGATGAATGTGTATCATAGAAATCTGCATTAGGTGTCATTTCATGCAGCTTCATGCGATTTACTGAGTTTAACTACAGGTTAGAACTGGCCAGTGCCGCACCCAAGTTTCTAATTTTGATATTTATTTTAAATATGCTGCAAAAAAAAAAGAAAAGAAACAAACCCTGAAAACTGAACTTTCTCATTCATTCAAACATGCAGATGCATTGCCTTAAACTCTCAGGCTAAACTCCTTTTTTTCTCAAACTCACTTTCTTTCAGGGGCCACATTCACTCTGATTTGATTTCCAGTAAAATAATAGATTAATAACCTATAAATAATGACAACTAAAATTATTTGTCTTTGTTTTAGTGTAAACAAAATTATTTTATATAAAATATATATGTATATATTACACCAAAATAGACACTGTTAATCTCCCTTCACTTTATTAGAAAAGATCCTCTTAGATCGTCTCAATCAAAGTCACTTTGTATTGAACACTAACAAGAAGTCATGGGAAAAATTATAAATAAAAATAAGAACAGATACAGATGCATGGGAAGAAATCCTACTCTTACCTTCAACAATTTCTGTATGTAACAGATTCTGAGAAAAGCAATACAATATTCTACTATATATATATATATATATATATATATATATATATATATATATACAGCAAATATACAACAGGGGGATCTCCCAACTGCCCCAAATGTAAGACTATAATAGGGACAAGAGTTCACTGCCTCTGGGACTGTAAAACGATTCAACAGTTTTGGCAAAACCATATGTGGTGAGGTTAGTGTGATAATGAGCATTTACAGCCAAACCCTTTACTGTGTGTGTTAGCTATTGTCCCTGAATCATTCCAAACACATAAATATGTTGGTCAGTTTTTGTTTACGTTGGACCGAAACCGAAAGGCTTTTATGGTTCGATGGGTTGGGGTGTTGAAGACACTGATGTCTGACTGTATTTCTCTGGAAAAGTTAAAATATTATATTAAGGATCAGAAAGACTTTTCTATCGGAAAATTTGGAAAAGTCCTGGAATATTTGAGAACTTAAGCTGAAAATGCCATCATTACTGTGAACATATATTAGATATGCTACTTTTGTTGTGGTTGTTTTTTTTTTCAAAATAAATAGTATGTACCTGCTCTGGACTGTATAATTTGGAAAATGTTCAATTAAAAAAAAAAAAAATGTGCAACCTGAACTGAAATGACTTCCACATCCTCGACTGTGGAATTGTTGTATTTTGTACATCCATCCCAGGGGCCACATTGCAACGTTTGACAGGCCACATTTGGCCCCGAGCCGCATGTTTGATACCCCTGACTTAAATAATGAGCAGAGGATGAAACAGAGTGGAGATACCCTTGAGCTTATGATACACTTGCTTCCTCTAGTGAATGATAGAAACTCCAGATAAGGGAAAGAAAAGGCCACAAAGACATGACAAAACAAATTTAAAAAAACAAAAAAAAAAAAAAAATCTGCTGAATCAAAAGTCTTGGATCAGTCTGTGGGATCAAAGACCACAGTGTGACCTGGGGTGACTGACCTGCTTTGTTTCTTGGCAATCACGTGACTTTTGAGAAGGCAACAGTACATGAGGAACACAAACAGCACCACCTACAGGCCACTGCTGCCACTGCTGCTGCTAACTGGAGACCAAAGCATTTATGAGAAATCAGCCTTGAGCTGGGAAGTACTTTTAAGTTTTTATCTACACACCCCAGTCAGAAAACACTGAAACCTAAGACACCGTATCATGTGAAAACATGGAAGGAGGATACTTTGAAAAAAATGGCAAAGTGCTTTTTTTTTTTTTACTTCAACCAAAAACTGTATATCTTTCTGTGACTCTTCAGGGTCATCAATGAAATTTACTGCAGAAGTATAATTTGGATGTATTTATTTATTTATTTTATATCTTTATTTAAGTGGGACACTGCACATTAATTAACATATTTCAGTGTAAACATGGATATATATATATATATATATATATATATATATATATATATAAACACTAACTTACATAGAATATGTAAGTTAGTGTCAATGCAAATGTTCAGCTGCATTCCCCATTACATGAGTAAATAAGTGACAGTGATCCATGCAGAATAAAACACTACAGTGAATTAAGTGGACAGGACAGATGATTGTCTACCTCAGAGGTGTCAAACATGTGTCTTGTCTGTCATATCTGTCTTGTCTATACTTCCCTAAATGTCCTTGTCATACTGAGTGTTCATTTATATGCACCGTCTTCATCAAATAAACAAAAAAATAAATACGTTTTAGGGTGTGGAAATGTAACCTGTATCTGCATGTTTTTTTCTGCCTGCAAGTGTTTTCAGATCTACATACTGTATATAAGTGGAGGCTGTAATCATCAATCACTGTCAGATGTGAATCTACTGCTGTATTTATGACACTTAGAAAAGTGTCTGACGTGTTCCATAAAGGTGTGAAATGATGACAGGTCAAAAGAATAGAAGCATTCCAGTAGTTTCTTTTATAAACTTCTTAAGTTATACATCAATAAATGTACCTTACATCTTAAGTGGAAATGGGAAAATTAACTTGGTCTGGAGATTTCAGTTGAAGAATGGGACGAGGTGTGGGAAAGTATCTGTGACAAAGTTAAAGTCATTCAGCTTAAAATCTTGCATAGACCACTTATATCCCCCTCCCAGCAGCATACATTCAATAATACCCTTTCTCCTTATTATCTCAAGAGTAAGACAGAAATTGGAAGTCTCACTCACTGCTTATGGTCATGTCAAAATATTAAACATTTTTGGAAAATGGTGCAGAATGATGTGACCATGATGTTAGGTACATCACTACACTTTGACCCACTTCGTATGCTGCTTAACTGCTTTAGTGCTTCAGTGACAAATATAAGGGAAAGTTGTATAGAATGTTAACTTTCTGTGTCGGAAAATGTATTTTGTTAAATTGGATATCTGATAAACCCCCTTCCTGGACACAACGGCATGACGTTATAATACAGTAAGGGTGGGAGAAAAAAATAGATTCACATATCTATCAGGATTTTTTGTTTTACGATTTTTAAAGTGATTTTTTTTTGTTCAAAAATATTTTTTTTTCCCATATTTAAATTAATCATTTTATGGTGAAAAAAAAAATAGCTTGTAAAGACCGTAGACGACTGTATGAGTCACTCAGATGTATAATATATGTCATGGAATACACAGAAATCACCTCAGTGAAGGCACACAGATGACAGCTAGCTTATTATTCTATTAGCTTTAACAATACACCAGCGTTAAACAGCATTAACTTATGCACGGATAAACAATACACTATGATAATATCTATTACAATTGTATTGTGTTATTAATCTGACCTTGTGTCATTTACACACAGTAATAAACCAGGAGTATATGAATTAAGAGTCGAGAAAAAAAGAGGGTGAGATGGGGATAGCGGCATAATTGCTAAGCAACAACAGGCTAATTCTAAGCACGGAAGTGGTGCGTTCAGGACCTTTGTAACAGTTCTGGTGCCTTCAATAGCACGGGATATCTGAAAACTTAAGAGAAAATTAGTTGTTCCTGAATAAATATAGTTAAACAATCAACAACAATTAAAGTATGTGGTCTTTCTAACACTTTAAAGTTCACTTTATTATGAAGTATGTTCATTTAAAGGCTCCTGTTTGTGTTGTGTGCAGATAAATGTAGCAGTTTACTTCCCAAAGTCTGGTTCAAATCTATTACTGATGAATAAATCTGAACTGACTCACATATGATGTGCATTTTTTGAGGGAAATATGGATCCTGATATGATCTGTAGGCATCATCATTCAGCTTTTTCACCTGGTCTGGTGTTAAAAAGGCAAGTGAAAAATCTGGAAAAATTGGGAATATCGAGGAATCGGAACTTAAATCGAATCAGCACCAAAAAAAATCGTAAAAGAATCGAATCAGCATAAACACATATCGTCCCAGCCCTATAATATAGTATATATCTTTAGACTATTGGAAATGTAAACTGCATGAAAATGATATCTTCTGTAAAATATGGCAACCATTCATGTCCTTCATAGGAATAAACCTTGAAACCATTTTGACAAGAGGATTTATGTAGGGGAAGGGAAAAGAAGGAGAGGGGGAGGAAAGGGAGGAGGGGAGGAAGTATTGTATTGTATTTAATTTCCCTTTTTTTTTCTCTCTCTCTCTTCAATTTTTCAACTGGTATTTAATGTTTAATATTTAATTTCATATTTCCTTTTTTATATATTTATCTATACCTATGTCTGCCTGTGTGTGTGTGTTTGTATATGTAAGTATATGTGAGCCGAGTCTTGTTTTGAATGTTCTTGTAAAATTCAATAAAAATAATAATAGAATAAAAGTACTTTATTGATCCCACAATTGGGAAATTGCTTCGTGACAACAGCAGCATTAAACATATAAGTAAAACAGACAAACAGTGGGGTGCAAAACAAGGTAAGAGGCAATGTCATATTAAATTATCAATACAGAATAAACTGAGTAGCACAAGTAAAAAAGTAAAAAAATATAATTATAGTATTATTTGTTATGTACAGAAAGTGCATAATGAAAAACAGAAGTGAAATATGATTAGGATTTATTGAACAAAAGCAAAAAGAGATGACTTTATGTGTTTTGATTCCATCTCCTACAGCTCTAAATATATTTTTTTTGTACTTGTGTTTGCTCTTTACTGTCAAAAAATATCTTCGCCTTAATATTTTGTCACAATGACTTCAAAAATCGATGTATGTATAAATGTAAACATCTATGTATGGTTTATTTATATGGTTAAATCAATTACCACACTAGATCTAAAATACATGATATATTTCATAATTTAAGGGTCCAACACACCTAATCCACAGGAATAAATGTCTATTTTTATTTCATTTTTTATGGTCTACTGACTGCCGGGCATCTATGTTCTGCTCGTGTGAACCTGTAAAAGCCTGTTGTCAATTTGCCCACTTATGTTTACATTTGACCCAGTGACTGATCAGAACCGATAACAAAGTAAAGTTTAAAAAAAACCCACTCGCTACCTACAGTAGAGATTTCAAAAAGTAAAAGACAACAACAGAAGCTTACGCTCCAGGCCACAGTGAGCATGAATGACACCAAGTATCTATAGTGTCGACTCATTCTCATGTGAAAACAAAGGTGCATATGTTTTTGATGAAGTATTTTATGTAACCAGACGGTGTTTACTGCTGTTCAAAGGTTCCTGTTGCTGTTATATAAGCCCCTCCTGTTTTTTTTTTTTCTTTCCGAGAGTCTTTACCCCAGTTTAGATTCATTTCCTGTTTTGTTGGGTGATTGAAACGATTAAAACGATAGCGCTGTCAGGTGACCAACCTAGGGCATGTTGTTGAACTGATTGACCCACATGCACACATTCACTAAACATTATGTGCAAAACTGTCAAAATTATGGAGAAATATCAAGGTGAGTCAGAAAAGAAATGAGATTTAGTATTATTAACAGTGAAGGCATAATACTTGCATCTCACATGTAAAAAAAAAAAAAAACTAACTGCCAAATAAACCATCAAGACCATAGTGATTATTTGTACTTTGTCGCCATCTAGTGGTTGTTTATTTTTCAAAATATTAACTAATGGTTCCAACTAGTGTTCTGTGTGGCACCTATCACAGCTGAGCTACAAATGATATGGTTGATCTAAAACAAAGGAAATGACAAAGTAAAAAAAAAAAAAAGATAAAATAAATGGTAAGGGATTTGAATGGAATTTCTTGGACCAGTTTATTGTTCTGTACATTAGTTCAACTATAATGAGCTTTGAATGTATAGAAAAGTGTGTGGCTATCTATCATATAGTACCATCATTTATGGATTATATTATATTATGACCATTTTCCTTTACAGACAAGTGGCTGTGTTCAGGGCTGGACTGGGACAATTTTTCAGGACAGGCATTTTTTACTTAGACCATTTTTTTAATTATCATTTATTTATTTATGGTGGGGGGGACATTTCATTCAGCCGATTACTTAAATCATTATATAATAACATATTGGTTAAATACTGTATACAAAAATAATATATAGTATTTGTATCCAGTTCATTATATAAAACAAGAAATGGCTCGAGACAAAGGTTAAACTTTTGAAACTGCAGTAAACAAAAAGGCCAATAGATGGCGGTGTCTGATCTACAGTATTGGCACGAGGTCACATTACATTTTAGACAGAAGTTATGTCATTCAGCCTGGTTACTTAAATCTAAGTATAAATGCACCTTTATATTGACTTCTCTTGCTCAGTCAGGGCTTCATTATTATAATTATTATCATTATTATTAATTTATTTATTTCGGGATTCTAAAGCATACAATTACAGAAGTCATAAAAGAGTCACACAGCGCATCTCTGCCAGGAAGAGGCAAGAAACCCTAGACAGGCTTATACGAGGCCTCCATTTAAAACACATTCTGATGATTTTAAATGTATTATTATATTAGCATACCATTTTTTCATACTCTGTTATACAATAATACAATGTTTAATCTTTATCCCCACCCAAGTGTCTCAGTATTACACATGAAATAGATTGTTGTATGTAACTTGAAGCATTGAATTGCATTATATTATATTACATACATACCTTCTTTCAAAGAGAGAGAAGAAAAAGTAGTACTTAAGTTTTACTAAGTTATAGTACGATTATCAAAACATTAACTTTACGGTTCTATCATTAACAAAACATTAAGTAATTGTTTAAATACCAATGTACACCACCTTGTGTACTGTTATTCCAAAATTATATATATAATCCATGTGATTGTGTAATTTGTGTCTAACTGCATTAAAAAGCAGAAGTTTTCAAAGCTGCCAAAATTGACGACCAGTTCTGACTCCATCCAACTCATGCTGAACTCATTTTGGAAGTGTGTATGTCAATTTAAATTAGTGTCCTGGTCTGTGCATTTAAAAAGCACGAGTAGGAACGGATACAAGAACCCTTATCTAATCCAACTCTTATCTACACATGCTGACCCTATCCTAATGTGAGGGTGCATTTTTATTTTAAGACAACAGCTCACAAAGGTACAGAATATAACTACTATAAGCTGCTGTCAGCAATATCTGCAGAAATAGTTACTATTTATAATCATCACTACGATATTTCAATATCAGAGATACATATTTGGACACAGTGTACATAATTAAACACAAAAAATGTTAATTATAAAGTAAAATAACAAATTGTTCATGCCTCCTTTGCACTGACTTGCACATTGCCCCTGCAGAATTGCACATTACATATTTTTACTATATTTATTTTTATCTTACTCTATCTTGGTGCGTGCTTATTTTTTTTATACTATATGTATGTATATATATATATATATATAATCCTTTTTTTTCTCTTTTTCTTTTTATTGATATACTATATGTTGAATGTTGCAGCGTTACACCGAGACAAATTCCTAGTTGTATACTACATGTGTACTATACGAACAATAGCAATAAAACTCTTTGTGATTCTGATTCTGATACTTGGGTCTAATCCAGGCATCTCCAGCCATCATTAGATGTATGTATGTTATATGCATTATACAAGTATGTCTTGTATAATGCATTCCATGTTTACCAGTTAGCACCCATTTGTTACAAAGATCAATCTTATGAATTCTGTCTCATGAATTCAATGTAGTAGATATATACACTATTTACAGTTATATACATAGGTATATGCACACTCAATACACTTACAGAGAAAAAAAAGCAAAAGAAATAAAGTGTGATCCTCATTTATATAACTTCTTATTGATTTCAAATGTTCTCAATAATTGCAGCTTTCAGAGCTTTTGTAGGTTATGAGAGATTTTATTGAACCCTAACCCAGTACTCATAGAGTACTTCTACCATAAATCAACACCTCTAATAGATTGTCCTTGTGTCGTACAATAATGAGGGATATGGAAGTGATTAGTTTGTCTAGAATTGTGTTTGTGGATTCGATTGTTGTTTTTTTAAATAATTACTGAAGCGTCTCTCTCTCTCTATATATATATATATATATATATATATATATTTCAATTTATTTTTAAAGAGCTTTATTGGCATGGAAAACATTTACATTGCCAAAGCAGTTGTGCAGAAATAAACTAAAATAAAAACTAGTGTAATTTACAAGTACAGTATATACATATGCATGGTTCCATATACAATTTTCCCCCCTGTTCATATTATGTTTCAGTACCCTGTATATACAGCAGTATATGTCCATACAGAATGTGTCCAGGTGTGAGGACAGTGGACATGTCCAGTCAACTGTCCAAAGTGCTGATGCTCTTTATGGTGGTTGTTGTCTGTGGTCACAACAGCTGATGAATCTTGCTGCTGTCATTACATAGGTCTTTATTTCCCCAGCAGATATTATTCATGTTTGTAAAGTTTTTCTGTACATATGTGAAGTGTGGGTGTCCTGGTACAAGACAAATAAAAAGGAGCGGCTGGTACTTCATATCTGACCAGATGTTTAAATTAAGACATAGATACGTTGTAGTGTTTATGAGACAATAGAAATACAGAGAAATAATTATTCCCAAGTAAATTCAAAGTAGGTGTCTGTCAATGTGTCCTGTCTTATAATGAAAAAGCAAATATACTTGATAAACAAGGAAAACTAAAATCGAAAGACACTGCACCATATGGACACTACGCATGATTATATGATTTTTAAAAAAAAAATTAAGCACAAATAGCAAGAGTACAAACAGAAAATTAGGGGGGAAAGAATTCAAATCCAAAAGAAATGTGATTATCTTCTGCCAAAGCAGTGTTCGTTAAAACGCTGACATTTTCATTTTCACTCTTTACAGGCCTGGGTTTTTTTTTTTATAAGACAGAGAGAGTTAATACATGTACAATCACGTTCATCCCATTGTAAAAACAGCCTGTTATTGTTGTAACATGGTTATATCATTGTTCACATGTCCATTTTAGGGTTACTTTTATCATAACTCACCTCATTTTCATAATTGTTTTTTTTTTTCTTGGACCTTTGCCAGTATATAATAATGATATAAGTAATAAAGAGCTTACCTTCAATTGTATCCAGTTGTCAAATCCATTCAAATAATCCATTCACTAATATAGGAAATAATAAATAAAGTGGGTAAAGTAAAGCTCCAGTTTGGAGGTGCGTTTAGTGGAGTGTATGAAGGTACTTTCACTTTTGCTTCCTCTGCCCCTGAGGCCACATGTGTTCCAGTCTGTTCATGCCTGTAAACAACAGCAGGGATTGGCTGCAAGGAAACACGTGTTTCCTTTTCTGTACAATGGAAATAGCAAATGTCAGTCAAATATGAACACATTTGCATGACAAGGTTGTTTCTGACTGGTTTCCTGTCAAAGATCAGAGAAAAAGTGAAATGTTCAACATACAGCTGCGCAATATATTGTTTTAACATCGTCATAGTGTGTGCAATAATCACATCACAGGCCCTGCAATTATTTTATATTTGTATTTTTTTTTATGAATTAATTTATATTCATTCATTTTTATTTGTGTATTTATTTATTTGTCTATGTAAAAATAAAACCTTTAAATGTGAGTGTTTTATTGGGTCATGTTACTCAGTTTAGTGGGTATGGACAGAGCATTTAGGAAAAATTAGAAAGTCATAAATAGGAAATTTAAAAAATCACAATTATGAGATTAAAAAGTAAAAAAATTATGAAATTAAAAGGTTGAAATTACGAGGAAAAAGTATATATAGTGAGTCAAACTTTATGATTCACAACTTATTTTTCATACTGTCACATTTATCTAGTTTGAAAAAGTAATGATTCTATTCCGAGAATATAAATATAAAAAATACAGATATTTATATAAATGTAAAGAGTATAAAGTACAGATATTTATATAAATGTAAAGAGTATAAAGTACAGATATTTATACAAAAATGTAGGGAGTAAAAATAAAAAGTTGTAGAATTCTAGAAATGTACTAGTCGATTGTTGTCACTGAATTGACGCAATGACAAAAAAAAAGTTGGCATCAGTCTTCAAATTCTTCTCTGCTTTTATCCTTCTCCGTGTTTCAATACAATACAATATATTTTTATTGTCCCACTGGGGGGAAATTTGTCTTGGACTCAGTAACTGTGGCACAAATGACTTTACAGCCACAACAATAGTAAAAAGTATCAACAGGCACACCATCACAACACTTATAGTACATAAAGATAAAATCACACAATAAAAACACATAATAAAACATAATAAAAGCATCATAGTAAAAACACGATAGCAAAATTTGCACAATCTCATATACTCTTCTCGCACAGTACAAAAAGCGCTGGTCTAGGTGGAGCCACAACAGCTGCTCTGTGATGAATGAGGGTCAAAGGGCAACGAAAAGCATCATGGGTAGGTCCCTCATAACCAATGGGATGCTACGTTCAGCATATATTTACGTAAATTACCTAGTTACGTATATTAATGTACTGTATTTATATCTCGGATGTTTGTTCCCTTTCTTAAATAGAATTTTAAAAGTTATTCGTTACTTGGATTTTTCTTTAGCTGGAGCTTTCGTGAGTAGACGTACCACTATATTCTCTTTGTTCTACTACTGTCAATGATATCAGTATTTGAAATGAACATGGTTCCTTAACGTCTGGTGACAGGGACATTTTATGACAAGAATTACAATGTACCTGTTGAAAAATAGGTTTTTACCTGTACAAATGACAATACAACTCTATTCTATTTTATTCTTTAAAGAAAGCTTCAGCAGTTCGTCCAGTGTAATATCATTAATATCAACTGTCAAACTAGGTGTGAAGATGTGAACAGAGGCCATGAGAATGACAAACTCCAAACTTTGACAAACTGACAAACTCAGATCAAATCCTAGCTGTATTTAACTTAGGCTGAATACAAAAACACAATCCAAAATCTGCAATAAAGGAAGAGTAGTTTTACCCGGGGAATGGTTGCATCTGGCTGAGGGTTTCAGGCAGAGGCATTCCAAAGCTCTCTGGCAGCAGGAGACACAGCAACCCCGACCGAGCAGTAAGGCTTCCCGTTAGGATGTAAGGCAGTGAAACAGAATAGGTCCCTGTGGCCACACATCACAGAAGACGGACAAGTGAAAAACAGCTTCGGCTACAATGGTACCATTGATGGGTTAACAACAAACACACAAAAGTTTGAAGGAACTTAAAAGTAGTTTTATGTGGCTGCTTTAATAGTTTAGATGCAGTCAATTTCACAAAACATTAGTTTTCAAAAGGTGTGTTTTATGCAACCTGAGTACTAATCACTTCCTTTATTTTTTGGGCTTTTAAGTATCGTTTTATTTTGGTAAAAGCACCAGTCTCATGTCAGCATCAGTTCATAAGTGTTGGAGTGGGTGGGGTGACCATAGATTATTTACTTATTTGACTTCAAAAATTAAGGGTTAACTGTGATAAGTGAAATATAGTGATGAATTTTTAGATTGCAGCCAACTAGTTGAGTTTGTTTTTGTCCACACTAAAGATTTTGGGGAATAGCAGCTTTAAATAGAAAAAGAAAAAAAAATATATTCTGAGCTACTGTGGAAAAAAACAAAGCCAATGCAACACATCTTATTATTATACATTCATGAACACATAATAAAATAAGTGGAGCTGACTAATATCAGAGCTCAGTCTCATAACACTTTGTCCCTGGGTTGCTACGCACTTTGGTTTAGTAAGTGTTCCAAAGACGAGCAGGTTCAGTGAGGTGGAAAATCTTAAATCACTGTTAAGTGTGACTAAATGTGTTTGCTAATGTGTTAGCCTTGTCCTGTCTCACACAGATGCTCCAGTTCAGTACAGGATAAGTGGATCACAGTTTACACATTAATGTTCATCACTATAGTATTTTACAGAGGGGTAAGAGAGTGAAAAGGCCTCACCAGGGACCAGTTTACTTCACAAGGATGTTTGTTAGTAAGCTCCATTAATGCTACACCAATACATCTGAATATTTCTTCCACCTCTCTTATGTTTCCCTGCAAAGAGTTACGCTAGTCTAATGTCTACTGTAGCTACTAGACATTAGGATGATTGGGTCAATTGTAGATATTCACATGTCATTAAGAAGAGTGATGGTGCATTGACATACTTCAGCACATTCTTACTTAAGTAGGCGAAGTATGGGGCAATGATGCCGCCTATTCTGGCAGCCATGGAGCAGATGCCAAGTGCTGTATTCCTCAGTACAGTCGGATAAAGTTCAGTTGTGTACATATACACAATAGTGTATGATATCGTCAAGGCAAACTTCCCCATCATCTCCAGTGAAATGGCTGCAACAGTCATACCTAGAGAGAATAAAGCATAATATTGAAGCCTTGATTTACTTAATGAGATATAACTGATAATAAATACATTCATGCTAGTGCCACATCAAAAAGTGTTATACCTGCAGGTATTAGTTCAATGAGCAACAGAAACACTCCTCCCATCAAGAAAGATGAGGATGTACTTAGTCGTCTGGAGCACCAGCGGACGAAAATCCATTTAGAAGATGTACGCTGGAACCTCCACCAGGGCTGACAGGAAACAGTTTAAGTGAGGGTTACCATGAAGGTTTGACGTGTTCAAGGACAGACCATGATAGCCAATGTTCATAGCAATCCTGTGGGGATAAATATTATCAAACATTAGCGACATGTTATTCTGTGTCATTTCTTATTCTGTTGACTTATTTACGGTGGCTGACAAGGGCCAGACACATTACAAAAAACACATTACAACTCTGACTTTTCCAAGTCAGAGTTGTTCATAGAATGTAAGAATTCAGTTTGGTTTTCCCTTTGGCCATGTAGTTTTGTGCCTTCTGCTCTCTATGTTATTGGAACTGGAATTCTATTGTAATTCATTAAGGATGTGACATAAATGATAAAAGTTGTGATATGTATGTCAAACTATTTAAAATGTGGAGTCTTTTGTTCTATCTTTAATTCTCAAATAAAACTGATTTTGCTTGACAAATGGTCCTGGATATATTTTATATCTTATTTAGTTCCCAGGACAATACATGTGGTAGATGTGCTGACTTTGACACTTGATGCTGTGCGATGCTCAATTTACATCAAGTAACATCGAGTTTACATCGAGTTCCAAATAGGTAACATTTTAAAAACTGCAGTAAAAAACTAGGCTGAACACTATTACATTTTTTTTCTGACAATGTTGACAAGCTGGACAGATGCGTGTCCGTGTTTTTTTTGGATTTTTTTTGCCGTGTATCTGTCTTGTTCCTCTGTTGACAATGTGATGATGTCATCACGACCTGTCGACTCAACTTCGACTTTGACAACTTGAAAAAAACTGAAGTCATTAATGCCCTAATTCAAAGTCACATGTAAAGTAGCAGAGATCAGCTGATCCATCGAACATTGACTCTCCCGTCCAGAGTCCATGTCCCCTGCCTCCCGAGTTGACAATATCTTCTTGGGTGCCTCCACCCCGAACACATGGGTTGGACTTCGCAACATCATTGGAACCAGGTTTTGATTGGGTTAGAGCTGGTGACCTATTATTATTATTATTATCTTATTCATGGGTTTTTGTGGTGCATTTTTTCATTTGCACAATATTCTTCTTTTTGTTCAAATTTGTGTTTCGTTTCTCTAACTGAGACGCTCTGGGCCGTTGCATTGTGTTTGGCTCTTGTCAGGCACTGTACTTATTAACACTGTGTAAAAATCAAGCCAGAACACAATGAACACATACATGCTGTGCAGTTACATAAAACCTGATTTTGATCTCAGTTTCAGGGTTCACAGCACATGACAGGTCCTTATTTGTTTTTACTTCACTGGGTCAGTGGGGGGTCGTTCTGAGGCCAGAAGTGTGTGTGTGTGTGTGTGTGTGTGTGTGTGTGTGTGTGTAATCATGGGTATAGGCATGTGCGTCCATGGGCTGTGGTGCATGTGAAGGCTTGTGCTGGGTCACTTGTACAGCAGGGACTCACCAGACCAGCCACAGCGTGAGAGAGATCCAGCGGATGTTACTAGAATGAAGCAGGTCCCAGATGTTGTGGGACTTCTTCTTGATGACTGAATTGTTGTCTAAAGGGCAGCCAAGCATGTAGAACAACAAACACACGACAAGCACAGCCAGTCAGTCTGGAAATAATTCCAGATCAAATTTCAACAAAACTAAAAACTCTGTGTGAAATAACATAAGGGGATAAAATGCAGGTTTGTGCCATTTTGTTTTGTCTTTAATGTCGCTGGTACCACTGTTTGTTATTCAACTTAAACTGTATTTCTATTTCTCTATGTGTTGTTCACTGCTACATTTTTGTATTTTGTACAGTCTTTATGTATGTTGTTTTGTGTATTTTAAAAGGTCAGATAGAGGCAAACAAGTAGTGTTACAAACACGAACATTTGGCATAATAAAATATGACAAACATAAAAAAACATAATCAAGGCTCAAAAGCAGTCCCTGAAAACAGGCTGATACAAAAGATTTTTTTGCCTTCTTCAACATAAAGTGATACTGTGGTGTAAAATAATATGTATTTGTAAAATGACAAAATGCCTGGGATCTCAAATCTCAATTAGAATAATAATCATGATTAAAAAATAATTAATTGCGATTAACTCGGGACAGACAGACAGACAGACAGACAGACAGACAGACAGACAGACAGATAGAATGTTTTCTTCATAGTTAAACCTTCAGTTTCTGCAGAAGGTCATAGTTTGAACACACATCCCAAAACACTCAGACACACAAACCTCTGATACAATTGTAGATGTGTAGATACTCTGGTCATATTCCCACCCGTCCAAACATCGCTCTTGTTCCACATTTGACAGGTTCACATCAACCCCAGGCATCAATCCCCTTTGAGAGAAATCCTGCATGACATCAAGTCTGTATCTGAAACACTTGCTGTGGACCAGAGCTCCGCTGTGGCTGTGGAACTCCAGGGGGATGCTGCTGTTCCTCCACACATCACTGAGGTTGACATGAGCCGGAATGACGCACCTGTGCCCCGGCGTATCAGCCAGGAAAACTATTGACAGCCCATGGAGTCCGACGGGTATAAAGGATAATGAAAGTAGATAAAAAATCCGCTTCTGGAAAAGTCCCCATTCCCCAAGAAAGGAGGTGGAAGCTTCGTAGTCACTCATGGAGTCAGTGTTTGTGGTGCTTCAGTGCTGAGTGTGGACACAGTGGGACAGAGTGGACAGGACAGTGTGAAGAACACAGAGCATTTGGAAAGCCGTTTTTCTCTTGAGGTTTTTTTTAATTATTATTATTGCATCTTGTCTTTTCTTACCTTATTTTATTGCTATGATGGAACACAAATCACTTTTTGTGTTTACCCCCGACAGTGTCCTGTGATTCGAGTTCTGGTCGGGTTTTGGTCAAAATGAAAGTAGTCCTGGCAGGTTTCCTGGGATCATCAAAATAAAACGTGTTTTTTCAAAACAGTATCTGTTCGAATGAGTCATTTGTTTGCATAACAAAACCGTCATGGGATAAAAACTCAAACCTCATAATTGTTTGGAGCTACTTTCTATCAATAGCGATCAATGCGCTTTGTCACTGCTAACAGCTGTGCACCTACACGTAGCAGCCGCAAACACTGCCCAACAACTAATGAAAGCAGTTCGTTAAGGCGCACAGCTGTTAGCAATGACCACATGTATTGATCACTATTGAGAGAAAGTAGCTCCAAGCAATTATGGTGTGAGTTTTTGTTCCTTGACGGTTTTGTTATGCAAATAAATCACTAATTCAATCACATACTGTTTTGAGAAGAAACACATTGTATTTTGTTGACCCCAGGAAACCTTGACCAAACCCGGACCAGAACTCAACTCACAGAACACTGTCGGGGGTAAGTCACTGTGGGTGCACCAGAGTAAAGACGCTGATCCTATACAAATTCATGTGAAAAATAGTGAACTATTCCTTTAAAGTAACTAATATTATTCACTGAAGAGAGTTCTGCTCCAAGTATTTACTATAACCGCTTGGCCTGTTCACAGTCTACACCTCTGCATAAAACACTGCCCAGGTTTTAAGAAACTAACACAAGTAATAAAACCAACAGAATACAGCTTTAAAGATTAGAAAAAGAAATACAATCAAGTTACATTTAGGAAAGTGAATAACTAAATCCAATAGGATCTTTGAAATTGACAGTTAAAACAATTGAAATTTAAAATAAATTAATACAAGTGTGTGAGATATTTGTTTTTATCTCGTGGTTGTGTTTTAAGTATCATTTATCCTTTTACTGTGTATCCATTTTTTAAATTTATCAATTATATTTTGTATTTATTCATATGTTACTAGTTTTAGCATGTCAACAACTTTGTGCAACACTTTGGTCACTGCTTTGTTTTAAATGTGCTGTATAAGTTAACTTCACCTTTAAAACATTATTGATTAGAATTCTGGTTAAATAGTTGCTTCAGCTGTACTCACATTACCAAAGATCTTTTCATATTAGTTCCAGAAATATGCACTTTTATGTTAGTTAAAATCAATCTGGGTTTAGATGGTCATGTGAATATGATAATTTGATTAGAATCAATCTTTTAAGTCCATAATCCACTTATCACAGGCCTTGTTAGGCGACAGGAATTGGTTTAGATTAGTTAACCTACAGTGGAATGTGAGCATGGCACGTCTGTCTCCAGTCCCTGTCTCTGTTGTCTGTCATTCCTGTTTTATTTTGTAGTCTTCCTGTTAAACCCACAAATGTAATGGCAGTCGTCTACCAATTTATCACATTTGTGGAGTGGCAAAAATTGTTACCTTACAAAAATGTTAATAACTACCCAACCCACAAATGTAAGTAAATTGGTAGGCAACTGCCATTACATTTGTGATAAAATTATTACATTTATGTGATTATTACGATAAAACCTGCAAATTTGTGTTACCTTTGTGGGTTATTGTGATCTCTCCATAGTATATCTTTAAAAATGATGAATTTGAACATTAGCAATGTTCAAATTGAGAGCACCGGATCTTTCTAGGGTTTTTGTAGAAAAGTTCTAAGGCTCTTTGGTAATAAAATTCTGCCAGGCTTGGCCCATTGATACTATATCCACAACATTCCTATAGGAACAGAGTAACATTGAATTAATTTTATTTAAAAGAAATATTGGCATGTAGCTATATTATGCAAAGTAATAATGGAAAAAACTTCAACAATCACCATTGTCTGTATAGTAAAACCTGCTTTTTTTCCCCCATCCATTTAGGCTCCCAGCCTGTGTTTGACCTTTCACCTCTTCTTCCATTACTCCTCCCTGACTACAGTTACTTGTCTTATATTATTACATAAAACATAAACGTTAGATAATTTACACTCGCGTTTAATTACAAATATGGACATAACTTATGACAATCTATGACTTAGTAAAAGGTTAATGACACCCGTCTAAGCTCATCCTCGTCAATGTTTCTCTTTTTTTTCAGAAATACTTCCATAAACTCATCTGGAGTTAGCATTAGCTCGTGTACATATTAGCTTAATGCTACATTATAAATTAGCTTACATAGCTTAGTCACAAAGCGTATATTATTCAAGATAGTTATCTGTAGTTCAGGCTATTTTTGTTTTAGACGCGGTGATATATTTGCAACAAACAACATTTATAGAAATTTGAAGAAAACTGTGAATAACTTGAACAAATATGGACAACCTGAAATGTCTGAAGAGAAGTCAGTATAATTTCTTACCGATATTCTGTCTGTTACTAAATGTTTTATGTGTTTGTAATTGTAACGTTAGTTGTAATTGAGGCAACCTGAGGCAAACTATTGGAACAATTGCACTTGTTTTTTCTTAAGACACTTCAAGTTTTTCACGTTATTCAGATTTGTAAGTAAACGTGTAATAAAGTCATTTTACTTTTTTCTCTCCACCATTATTATTTTACTGATCCGGCCTATTTCAGATCATATTGAGCCCCTGAACTAACATGAGTTTGACACCTCTGATGCAGTGAAAGAAGCGTTCATGGTTCCACTGCACATTTTGACCATTAGCAGTAGCCTACACCATCTCGGTACTTGAAGTGCACTGCATTTTGCTAGTGTTGAAAATATGAATGTACTTACGTCCTCAAATGAAGCGTTGGAAGTGCTGAAGTATGCGATTTGGACCACAGTCCTTGTCTTGTGTCTTTACTTCCTGTTCCCTGATTTCCCACCTGAGCGTCACCTCATCAGTCAACTCCATTCACATGTTCTGAGTGAGGCCTGGAGCAAAAACTATATTTTAGCACTTTAGCTTTTACATACCACATTAATTGAAACATGGTTATTTTACACATTTAAACAGTTCATATCTATGGTCAAATCTCACCTTACTTGTGAAGAGCTACCTAGCTATCCTGATACACACAGCACTGAGCATTAGCATTAGCTATTAGCATTAGCACAATAACCAGTACAATGCAAAGCAGACAAGTGTTGAGTGTACCATAGACCGCAGAATGCGTTTGAACGGGGGTGAGGGAGAGCACAGCCCTACATAGGGAAATACATGTAAATGAACACAATTGAAAACGTTTCGGACACTACTACGGCGCTAAAATAATAATATTTTTTTAAAAACAATAAAATAAAATAATAAATAAAATAAACTACTACGGCGCTGTTTATTTGCGTCATCACAGTCGAACAATTAAAACGTAACAGTATCGTCTCTTAAAGAAGTAAATACTTTTTAAAAATGTTTTTGTATTACCGTCTGTGCTATGTAATAAAACAAATGAATAAACTCAGTTCACGACTGTTTTACTGTTATTAACTATTAAATAAGTGTTGTCTCGCGCCTGTCACCCAACAGGCAGAGTTAACGTTTACCGTTACCGAACAGCTGTGGCTCTACCGGTATGACGTCCAATATCAATTTGGCCGTGTTTCTTTTAATCATACAGCTCTCTGTAATATTTATCCAGTGGCAGAGTTTCTTAAGAAAAGATTAAAATTTGAGGTGGATCAATGCTCCTTCTGCAATACTGTTGATAAAAAACCGAATCATTTATTTTTGGGTGTCCTGTATCTCAGTGTTTTTGGTCTAATATACATAATTGGATTTAACTAAAAAATAACGGTGTACCATCCTTTGATTTACACCATATGATTTTTTTTTACATGGATGATTTGGAATCTTCCTTATCAGACATTATTAATATAATAATACTTCTAGGTAAGTATCATATTCACTGTGCAAAATGCAGAAACTGTAAGCCATCTTTCCCTGGTTTTATTAATGGCTTGGAATCGAACAGAATTGCAAGAAAAATAAGTAAGGACATTGGGCAACATGTATTACTTTAACCAAATAACTTCCTCTTGCATCTCTGCTATGTGTTATTTAATTTAAAGTGCTTAATGTAAAGCTTATTTATACATTGTTTAATATTAACTTTAACTTGTAGGCCAATATTTATATATTTTTTCAAAAAGTTACCGGAGCCACCACCCCCTTCCACTGTCTATGGAGTGTCCTGTTGCTTAGGTGCATTATGTGAAACTGCTTATTTTTGTAAGTCCTTTGACAAACAAAGCACAAAAAAAAAAAACATTAGATGCCTTGCAAAAGTCTTTACATGACTCATAAACTCTTTGAATACACACACAATGCCATAACTACACACCAACCATGTTTTGTTTGTGGTACTGGAAGTAAAGTATAGATGTGCGTTTCTTTGTTTTTTCAATATTTACTACATAATATACACTTTTTCCTCAACAACAACAAAATAGATGCAAACAAAAAGTGTTGCAAAAGAAGAACATAAAAATATTAAAGTCTCACCTTTAT
The DNA here is from genome assembly GCA_020466265.1 of Siphamia tubifer. Taxonomy (NCBI): domain Eukaryota; kingdom Metazoa; phylum Chordata; class Actinopteri; order Kurtiformes; family Apogonidae; genus Siphamia; species Siphamia tubifer. Next base: position 5,804,944 of record CM035796.1, read on the forward strand.
GGATTAGGTTGTTGAAAATGTATACTTGCATGTCACCATACAGTACTTTCCAGATGTTGTACCAGGGTTAAATGCTGAATTTGCAGTTTAATATTACAACAGTTTAGACTCTGCACACTGGCTGCTGCTAAGTGGCTCAAAAATAGTTCAATAGGACTCTTAATGCTACTTAGCAACATTTAGAGTACAGGCACGTGCAGATCATTGGGGTATTTAAAAGTGTGGAATGTTGTTTAGAAAAAAATGCCACTTTGACCACAGTGGAGCCGGGGCTGGACTCACATACATCTAGACCGGTGACTGTGAAGCTTATTTTATTTAATCAAATCAAATCAATTAGTGAGACAAATTGTTTCCCTGTTGGTCTTGGAGAAGGAGGATCTAGCAGTCATTTTCATTCAGGGATGAAACCATTGTCCCCTTGAAAGGAGGTTTAGTTTCAGGACTTGAAACTGACTCCATCCCACTGAGGGGCCAGTGCACTAGTGCCCCACAGGGAGCTTAACCCTTCCACGCTGTCCCCTTCTTAAATCCTAAAGAACGGCACCACATCTTAGACGACAGGGACATCTTTATTTTATTTTATTTTTAAAATTAATTTTTTTTTTTTTATTGTTTTTACAAAGAATGGGTGACTTTGATGATGATACTGCATTCCTTGGACAGACTGGGCCTTACTTTTGGACCACATTCTTCCTTTTAAACACAGTTTTTGTCTCCACTGGATTCAATGGACTTTACATCGTGTTTGTTGGAGCTGCTCCCAAACATCACTGCCTTATTCTGGATGTCAACCTAACAGAGGAATGGAGAAATGCCATCATTCCCTTTACAATAGTGGACGGTGAGGAAGTGCACAGCCAGTGCAGTCGATATAAACTGGATGTTGTTAGGAATCTTTCTGCTCAAGGATATATTCCTGGAAAAGATATCAACGTCACTGAACTGGAGCAGGAGCCTTGTTTAGATGGATGGAGCTACAGCAAAGACATCTACCAATCCAATATAGTCACAGAGGTCAGTACAGTGCTGATGTAACTGTGTTTTTACTTATAATGCATTATCATATAGTTGGTGTCAAATATACAGTATATATATATATATATATATATATATATATATATATATATATATATATATATATATATATATATATATATAAACACAAATCACATCTTTTCACAGTGGGACCTTGTTTGTGATGACCAGTGGAAAGTTCCCTTTGCATCCTCAACCCTGTTTGTTGGCTACCTCGTTGGGTCTCTAATCTCAGGACAGCTTTCTGATAGGTACCACATCCTTTTTTCTTTCTTTTTTTAACATTCAGATGTATTCAATGGTTGCATATTTTTCCTCATATTCACTAAATAACGATACAAAGAGTGTTATATCATCTGTTTTTAACACAGTACAAATGTTGCTGAAAACAAATGAAAAAGATTTGAAACATTTCATCATGAAAAAAGTAAGTAACAACTGACTGACTACTGAGATAATCCTAATTTAAAAAAATCAGGATTACTTGAGGATATCTTTGGTTGGTATCCAAGGTTATTACAACAGCTCCATCTACTGTTTAATTACATCAGTTTTTAAAGAGTCTTTTTTTACATATCTGTAAAAAAAAAAACAAAAAACTGCAGTTTTCAGCATTCATCAGTCTCACAATGACAGATCCAAAATAGAATAATACCTACACACAATAATACCCTATACTATGTATTAACCATTTATTACCTATTTGTAAGTGTTTGTTCATTATGTATTAACAATTTGTTACCTATTTGTTAATGGTTTATTAATACAGTATTTGTCATTAACAGTGTTTGTTCTTTTTTATGAACAAACCATTTGTAGCTGTGTGAACAAATGCTTTATAGAATAGAATAGAATAGAATAGAATAGAATAGAATAGAATAGAATAGAATAGAATAGAATAGACACTTTATTGTCAAACAAACATCCACACACATTGAGTGAAATTTTGATGCAGAAGCTCATCATCAGCCGTAATAAATCAATCATAAAATCATAATTATACAAAATAAAAACAGTCCAATAAATACTTAAAAACTCTAATATACACACATCTCTACCACCCCACACACACTTAAATATATATTTATGATCAAGCACCCTGCATACATATACTCCGCACACATTCCTAAGGTTCCTAAAGCATTTATTATATTTATGATTAGTTGTGTATAAGCAATACATTAATAAATGTTAACAAATAGGTAACAAGTGGTTAATACATCATGAACAAATCATTTCTACATAGGTAACACATGGTTAATACACAGTGGAATGTGTGTAGGTATTATAAAGTGTTACCTAGAATTATATTTGTTATTCACTGTGGAGTCTATGGGATGATTAGACACTAACACATAACTATGTTTCCACCTGTTCAGTTTTTCTGTGGAATTGTTGATCATTTGTTCAGACTTGAAAACCCTGAAGTTAAAAAACTGTGGAATCAGCAGTGAAGAGCACTTGTGTAAGCTACAATGACAGACCTTTAACTGTTTAGCTGATCTGCAGCTGTGAAAACTGTACACCCAGGGGTTCAGACATAGGGGGTTGGGGTCATTAAGGTTGTGGACTTTTTGTACACGCTGTCACATTGGAAAATTTCAAAGAAGATATTTAAGACAGGGTTCATACACACTTTAACAAATACTTTTCCATGACTTTTCGGCAAATTTCCATGACTACGACTTTAAACAATAAGAATAAAAAGTTTAAGTGTTGTGTTAAAGTTAATCCTCAGAGGTTTAACCCTTTGTTGGTCATCTCAACCGTTTGGTAGAGGTAACTTTGTACCCTGATATCTAATCTAAATTGAAGCCCTTTAACACCAAACTTCTTAGTCAGTCTCCCCCTTTTGTAAGAAGCATGTAATGCACAAAAACACCACTGGGTGGCACTGTCAATGATATATTCAAGTCATGCTAGTATAACACCAAGGAAGAAGATGGTAACCATGACAACACCTCTGCTATGATCTTTTCTTTTATAATTTCTAATAAACTTTTCATTCAGTGGAATCTCTAAGTGACCAGTTTCCTATTGGAGCAGGAAACTCTGTTTACTGAAGGCTGTGTCTAAGTGGTTCTGAAGACATGCTCTGTTTACCATAATCCCGCACCGTTTGACAGATAAGAAACCTGACAAGAGCTTTAAATGGTGTCATGACCTTTGACCTTGAAAGGTCAAAATCAAGGTCACGTGATTTTAAATGGTCAGAACTTTAAAAGGAGAGCTGATAGGTACTCAGTTACTGTTGTTGACAGATAGGAAACCACCAACATGTAGGCTCCAAAATAGCACTATGACCTTTGAACTTAAGCAACCTTGAAAATTCAAACCCATAATCTCATGTTTTTGAGAGGCAGGTGTTAATTAAAAACGAAAACATTTGTGCGGTGCAGGGTGTGTTGTCCCTGGAACCACTTTTTTGGAAGAGATTCTATTGAAAGATTCTACTGGTTTTAGTTTAGTCAAGTTTGCAAGTGACCAGTTAGTGATAGAATGTTCTATAAGAAAAGATCATACAGTAAAGAAACATTTTTGCAGTAAGGATCTGATTTGCCTAAAGTGGATAAGATTAAAATTGACAGTTTTACATGTATTTTTAACATGTTTTTTTTTTAGTTAAATTCATGTCAAGGATGACACCACAATATTTAAATTCATATATAAGATGAAGCTCCTCTCCTTTTTGAAATGTATTTAAATTTGACCTAATTTTTACTCGCATCACTTCAAATAAATGTGAATGTAGTGTCAACCTTAATCCTAAAATGGGTCAGTGATAAACCCAGTGGGTAATCAGGTGTTTGCAAATCAAATACTGTGAATTTTAAATGAATTTAAAAGTCCTAATCTGTTAATCTACAAACATTGAGGATATTTCTAGGGTATTAGTCAGTCGCTGACACGTGACACCTACACTTTATTTAGCTGATGGATTAATCAGCTGCAAGATATTTTAATAGTTTAACTGCTTAATATCATGCAATAAGATGAACAGAGTTTTCAGTTCATTCAGTATATGCTGCCAAATTATATGAAGAAGTTCTAATATTACGTCTAAATGAAATAATTATTAGACTTTATTTCTGTCTTTTTAAATACATACCAATAATACACAAACTGTAATGACATTCAATACGTTTGTTCTTTCTAAATTGATTAATTTTCTGCTCCTTTGTTCTAAAGACATTCTGATACTATACAGTAAATCTCAACACATATAGTACATTTATAGCATTTATGTACATACAGTCTGATTGCACTTCTGGTGCTTTTCGTTATCTTTTGTATATGTGTAATGACAATAAAGTTGAATTTAATATAATCTAATTTAATTTCTCAATCTCACTCTTTTCTATTTAGGTTTGGAAGAAAGAAGGTTGTTTTCATCTCTCTCGGGGCCCAGTGTGTCGCAGTCCTGCTGCAGTCTTTTTCGCACTCATGGAGAATGTTCTGTATTATGTTTCTCTTTGTTGGAGCCTCTCAGATATCCCTCTATATTTCTGCATTTGTACTTGGTAGGAATTATGAATTATAATCTCCATAACTTCCTATTTAATGCTCCTTTAGCCACAACTTTTCTTCAGGAATAACAGATCTCATGTAATAACTGATAGTCTATTAGAATAATCTACACTGAGTGATTATTAATCCGTGTATCATTCGTTCTTTCGTTTTTCAACTGCCAATCAAAAACAAAAAAATAAAAAGGAGATGGGATTATTTTCTTTTTTGTTTTCTGAATCCAACATGAAAATTAATACAGGCCTGTTTTTTTTCATATTTTGATTTTATGCTCAGAACAAAAACATGAAATGGAAAAACACTTGACTGAATTTGTTTTTTATATTTAATTGTTGTTGCAGCAGTTCGGATAGCAATTAAAAAAAAAAAAAAAAAGATAATATATTTTTTTGTGAATCATACTTTCATACCAACACTGTCAGCAGCCAGGAAAGGCAGAAGTAGAAGCAGGGACATGAGAATGTTCACTTTTGGAAGTCAGTCAGAATGAAGTTTAAATCAAACTTTATTAATATAGCGCTTCATCTCAGGCAGCAGCCACAGAGCACTTTACAATAGAAAGAGTAAACTACACAACAGCGTAGCTACATGAAAACACAGAGTGGCAGTTAAAGCTTCTGGACAATAAACTGATCATGTTATTACAACTTCATCAAAGTATCAACTATAACCAGGTAGCTAAAGCTAAGCTAACACCATTTAACATTGATCTAATTCTGTCAAATAAACTTCATTCATTCTGACTGACTTCCAAATGTGAACATTCTTTTGTTCCTGCTTCTACTTGTCCCTTTCCTGGCTGCTGGTAGTGCTGGCACGATAGTATGTTTGATAAAAAAAAACAAAAAAACTATCTTATTTAAAAAAAATAAAAATTACAAATCTTGCTACCTGAACTGCTGTGCACAGAACTTCTGGGTCACATAAATACAAACAATTAAAAATAAAAATCAAATTCAATCATGTGGTCCTTTTTTCCATTTTGTATTTTTGATCTGAGCCTAAAATTGAAATATGAAAAACCAGGAATATATATTTATTTTTCGTGTTGGATTAAGAAAACAAAAAAAGAAAATAATCCATCTCCTTTTTATTATTATTATTATTGTTTTGTTTTTGATTGGTAGAAAGAACGAGTAATACACGGATTATCATTCCTAATGTTTTTGTTTGTTTGTTTGAACAGGAACAGAACTGCTGAGTAAAACTATGCGTGTGCTCTTTACAACGCTCGGGGCCTTCCTTTTCTATTGTATTGGTTATATGACACTACCATGGATTGCATATGGCATCAGGGAATGGAGGACTCTTCTTGCTGTTTTGGCCACAACTTCTGTGGTCTATATTCCACTGTGGTGGTAAATTACTCAATATGTTATCGTACTGACGATACTAAGGTTATACTTTCACAATTAAAGGTCTCATTCCAGAGTCATTTCATTAATGTTAGTGTGTTCAACATTATTATGGAATTCCTGTGCATTGGTTCTGTTTAAAAAAATGTCCGTGTTGCTTTGTTTCCAGCTGTTTTTGGAGGGTAGAAAAATGATTTCAGGTCGAACAACAGAGTTTTCCGGCACTTCGTCATACATATCCATGACACAGTAATGAGGCGTCTCTTATTGGCTCAGAGAAAGAATGCATGAAGGAACCTCCTCCCCTCTCATTCTGTAGATGATTGACGACGAATCAAGTCAGCCAGGAAGAAGTATAGAGTCAGAGGGGGGGTGTAACAAAGTGACACTGCAGCAATTTGAACAGAAACAACCGGAAACAACCATAGAAGAAGAACAACAATGGATGGCAATTTTCTTTTATCAAAGAGAAGAATGTCAGAAAATGTCAACAATCTTTAAATTCTTTTTACAGACAGTCGTTAAGCTCCATAATCCACCATTTTGTTTAGTCATTCTTAACTTTTTCCAGACTCTTCCGTGAACTTTCTGGCATTGAACTACATCATCCTAAAGATTACACTAATTGGTTGTAGTATTACATACAGAGGGATTTGACAGACAACCTTTTAGCCCCGCCTCCACTGACTATGAAGCACCACTAGACCCATACATGTAATGAATGGGGATAACGCGGCTACACTATGTAAAAGTATTTTTCAGTGGAATGAGACCTTTAATATTATGTTGTCACATTCAACAGTCTATAATGTTGACATTCATTAGAGCTACATTTTTTTGGACAGGTTTATTCCTGAGTCACCACGGTGGTTGATCACTCAGGGAAGAGTGGAAGAAGCAGACGTTATAGTGAGAAATGCAGCAAGGAAAAACAAAGTGGAGGCACCACCTGTCATTTTTAAAGAGACTGAGGTAAAGTTCACACATGACCATCATTATATAAACAGTCTATAAACAGTCATAACCTTTTCAGACCCAGTTGTCCACTTCTTCAGTTGTTAGTTGTTCCATAAACTTGAGATTCTACACATATTGAGGTGCTGGACCAGTGGGCAGAAATGAATTAACTTATTTTTTTGACTTATTTTGCTTGCACTGGTTTCAACAACAGGGTACATCTCAGACCAGGGCCTATACGATACTGGATGTCCTGAGATCCAAGAACATAAGGAGCATCACACTGATGTGTCTTGTTTTATGGTGAGTTATTACAAAGAAGGAATAGTTACCCCACCCCCTGAACTGGAAAGACCTAGTGTTTTTCAGTGGGGTTTTTTTTTTTTTTTTTTTTTTTGGCAACGCAATTTTCAGGAAAAGTGCAATGTGGTCCAGAATAGATCCCAATAAATGTTGGTGAAATGTAGGTCACAGTCACCAAAAATGTGTTTTACAGTGATAAGAGATAGGACAAAATCAAAATTATATTGCATTAGATGTTCTTTTCCTTTTGTGAACTTTATAACAGTTCCCAGTAACCACAGCCTCATATCACACCATGCACATAATGGTGTATATACAAATAAGATTTAATTTTGACATTTTTAATTATAACTCTTCATTCATACAAATAATTATACAGCAATTAAATTTCTTTTTTTCTCCTATATTTTCATTTTTCTTTCATTTGTGGTTTTTCTACCTCTCTTTCCCTGCACTTCCTTTTGTATGACGCTGCTGTTAATTGTTAACAGTGTGACTTTATCTCATCTTGTCATATCTTATCTTGTCTTTTCTTGTGTATTTGAGGATTACAAATAATTAGATAACTGCAGTTGACAAATAGGAAATTTCTCTGAAGTTCCGTAAATGTGTCCTTTTTTATTCCATTACAGGATGGCCATAAATATTGGGTATTTTGGATTATCTCTGAATACATCAAACCTGAGTGGAAACCCTTTCATGAATTGCTTTTTATCAGCCACCTCTGAGGTCCCAGCCTATGTCGTTTCCACCTGGCTTCTAAAAAAATGTCCAAGAAGAGCTCTTCTGTCATCATTCCTTGTCATTGGAGGAGGAGTTCTTCTACTTATCCAGTTCATCCCTGAGAGTAAGACTTGTTTTCCACAATTAAGAAGAACCATGAATTTCATCTACCTACTGTATAGCATTAGCCTAGCCATGCTAGACACCCCCTAGCAGCAGCAAATCTAATGTGTTACCGTAGTAGTCTAGTTACTCTCAATGTAACTTTTGGCTAAATTTTCCTGAAACTGGCCGACCAATCACAGTGAAGTATGGAGTCAGAGGGTGGGCGTAACAAAGTGACACTGCAGCGATTTCAATAGAAACAACCGGAAACAACCATAGAAGAAGAACAACAATGGATGGCAATTTTCTTTTATCAAAGAGAAGAATGTGAGAAAAAGTCAGCAATCTTTAAATTCCTTTTACAGACATGACAACAGTCATTAAGCTCCATAATCCACCATTTTGTTTAGTCATTCATAACCTTCTCCAGACTCCTCCGTGAACTTTCTGGTGTCTAACTATGTCATCCTAATGATTATGCTGATTGGTTGTAGTACATACAGAGGGATTTGAAAGACAACCTTTTAGCCCCGCCTCCCCTGACTATGAAGCACCACTAGACCTATAAATGTAATGAATAGGGATAGTGCAGCTAGGCTAGTATAGCATCTAAGTCCTGACAACCTGCCTTTTAAACTAGGGCTGTCAAAATTAATGTGATAACACGGATTAATCTGGTTAACATTTTTTAACGCAATTAACCCATTTGCAGGAGAATGACTCTGAATGTCTCTTGGCAATGCATTTGATGCTGTTTGTACAATTAGCATTAGCAATGGTCAGTTAATGCTAATGGTCAGTTGATCCAGGAGTGACAGACAGCAGAACAAACCCATAAACATGTTGGGTCTCTGTATGGAAATTTAAGGACTACCAAAAAAAATATGGAAAAGTCAACCCAGATTATGACACCAAGGTTGTACAATTGGTCAAGCTAATTGGTTTCAACTAATCAGAGGCTTATGTATGAGTGTATCAGTATGAGAGCTTTGGAACCAAGTTCTTCAAATACTTGTATTCTCTTCATCTGTCCCTCAGCCCTTCAGTACGTTGCTCTGGCACTGGAAATGACTGGGAAGTTTGGCTTCACAATGGCCTTCAGCATTGTCTACATCTACACGGCTGAGATCTACCCCACTGTCCTCAGGAATGTGGGCATGGGAATGTGCTCCTCTGCTGCACGCATTGGCAGCATTACAGCTCCTTATGTCATCTATTTAGGTGTGTATTCATTAAATGAATATATAATTTAAATGCTACATCCAGGTGTACACAGAATATTATCCATTACTGGAAAATTAAAACAATTAGAAGCACTGTTTCATGAAGTAATGGTGACAGTTTTGCAAAATGTGGTTATTAATCTCGCCCAACATTGGTTGGGAGAGATTATTGTAATCACTATGTGTGTGTGTGTGCCAACAGAGACACATCATGCTATAAGTCAATGAATATTTGATATATCACCATGAAATTACATGGGCATATACATATAGCTAATGCACATCAGATGGAATGATCCAATTGAGTAAAGGTCAAAGGTCAAGGTCACAATTAACTAAAAGGTCAAGATCACATTAACCGTTATAACATAAGAACAGAGGGTCACAGAACTTTCAGATTGGTAGCAAACAATGGAGAATGAAGATTTCTACAATTCTTATAATAGGTATTATCACCTATGACCAATAGTTTTTGAGATCTTTGGAGGTCAAAGGTGACATGTCGCAAAATTAACTTCTGTAACACTGTTAGTGTGTGTCAAGCATAGATATATCACGCTATAACTTAATCAATACTGGATATATTATCATAATATTACACACACTGTTACATATATACATATAACAAAATTAACAATATTGCAAAAGTTCATGGTTGCATTTAGCATGAAGGTCAAAATCACATTATCGGCTGTAATTCAAGAAACAGGTTGTCATAGAAACTTCAGATTGGCACAAAATAGGGGTGAGATTAGGCATTCTCTGAATACTTGTTGATTAATGTTTTCTTTTTTGATTGAATTCCAGGAACCTATAACAAGGCATTGCCTTATATTCTCATGGGAAGCCTCACAATTGCATCCTCTGTTGTTAACTTCTTCCTTCCGGAGACACTGAATGCAGATCTTCCAGAAACAGTGGAACAAATGCAGGAATGTCACGGGTAGGTTCAATTCAGTCAGGTCATCATAGTTCACCACATTAAAAACCTTATTCTAACACTTTAGTAGAGAACAAGGAATGATTAGTATTAGCCAAAAATGACTTTGACATGTAGAAAACCACATGATCAAATGTGTTGCACATGTTACATGATTCTGGAGGATAAGATAATTGTCAGGACCAAAAATTGTCATTCAAATACAATGGGATTAAATAGGATGTACACCACAAATGTACTCCAAACTATTATACTATTACCACCTCTGCAAAAATGTATGAGGAATGTGTGTGTAATCCATGTATTTTTTCTCTATGTGTGTGTGTGTGTGTGTGTGTGTGTGTGTGTGTGTGTTCTTCTGTTGATATTATTCAGTTTTATTCTTACTGTTTTGTCTTCAATAGGATGTGCAATGGAACCAAAAAGAAGGAATGTGTCCAGAATGGAGGAACTGGTAACCTACCTTTACAAAGTTAGATCAAATGTACTGTACAAACCTTTATTGTCTTATTGTGTCATTTCCATGGTGACCTGCACTTTTAAGAATGAAGCAAAGAAAGAAGTACTAGTCTTTAAAATGAAAATGCAACCCCAAATATGTACAGTTCACTACCAAGAACTGCTGGGTTTTTGTCCTTTATTAATTTTTTTTTTTACTCTGATAAAGTCTGCTAATTCAAAAATATTTTAGACTTTTACATTTTTGTATAAAAATGAAATTCATGTCCATCAGTTACATGTCCAATTGTTAGGTAATCTATGTAATAAAATATCAGTATGTCTTACTACACTAATGCACTGTGTCTGAATGTTAACATGACATGAAACCAGAACGTGGCATATGATTATAATGACTTTATATCTATTATTCATCTTACAAAATACAACATTTAAGTTAGAGGGGTTTATTATCATTAAAGGGATAGTTCACTATTTTTCACATGAATCTATATAGGATCAGCGTCTTTACTCTGGTGCACCCACGGTTTTGGTCAAAGCGAAAGTAGTCCCTGGGGTCAACTAAACACAATGCGTTTCTTCTCAAAACAGCATGTGATCGAATTACTGATTTATTTGCAGAACAAAACCGTCATGGAACATGGATCTCTCAATCGTGATCAATAAGCATTGTCATTGCTAACAGCTGTGCACCTAAGCAAACTACTTTTATCAGTTGTTCGGCAGTGTTTGCAGCTGCTACATGCAGGTGCACAGCTGTTAGCAGTGACAAAGCGCATTGATCGCTATTGAGAGAAAGTAGCTCCAAGCAACCATGACGGTTTTGTTATGCAAATAAATCACTCATTCGAACACGTACTGTTTTGAGAAAACATGTTTTATTTTGTTGACCCCAGGACTACTTTCGCTTTGACCAAAACCAGAACAGAACTGGGCTCACAGGACACTCTCGGGGGTAAGTCACTGTGGGTGCACCAGAGTAAAGATGATGATCCCATACAAATTCATGTGAAAAATAGTGAACTATCCCTTTAATAATATTGCTAATTGTTAAGGAATACATTTATAGTACAAATCCATTCCAGTATGTTTTAAATGTTGTTGTGTCACTGAATGAGTTAATTTCTTAAATGACTGAGTTTCTACAGGACTTTGTTCTCCTGTGACTGATTTATGAGCCAAAAGCTGTTATGAACAGCATGTATGTAACGCGCATGTAAATCAGTTTCTAACACAGTAAAACATACCAACGTTACATTTTTTCACTGCAAGCAAATGTGTAACCAGCCCAGTGGTGTGAAGAGAGGAACATATAAACTAGACCTCTGAGTTTATTGCATGTCCGTTTGACACAGACGCACCAACACTGCACATCATCTGTCTCAGCAAAGCTTCTATTTCATATGGTGCAATGAGAGACTGCAAGATTTGAGACTATGACATCATCACATCTTTCCTTGGATCATGGGGACCTTTACAGAGAAGGATTTTTTGGCCTTGGCTGTCAGCAGAATCCACACTGGGTGTACTGATGCTTACATATTATTTGTAGGTGATACCCCACCTCATAAGTGTAAAATCCTACAAAACGAAAGCATCAGTGAGATGTGGAGGAATATGATGATCCCATTGGAAACTGTTGATGCCATCACAAAGTATAGGCTCAACGTGGAGCTTGTCAGGGAGTATGCTCAAATTAACCTCATCCTAGATGTAGAATGTGAGTCAGATTCTTTTGGAATGTTGTCTGGACGGATGGACGTACAGCAAAGAAATCTACCAGTCAACAATTGTCACAGAGGTGAGTGAGACCATTGATTCACTTTATAGAAAGTATAAAAGCCTATTCATACATTTAACTCCGCCAAGGAGGTTATATTTTTGCTGCCGTTGGTTGGTTTGTGTACAACATAACTTGAAAACTAATGGATGGATTTTGATGAAACTGTCAGGGTATGGTGGTATGGGCAGATCAACAAATGATTAGATTTTGGTGGTCATTGGTCTGGGGTATGTGTCTGTCATACCCTGAAAATTTCAGCAAAATCCATCCATTAGTTTTGGAATTATGTTGTATACAAACCAACCAACCCCCAGTAAAAACATAACCTCCTTATAGCAGACTTCCCTTCATTTGGTGGGGGGGGGTCTGCCTTGGCGGAGGTCTGCACTATGAGTGCTTTTATAGTTATTATTACTACACTGTAAACCTGAATATGTTAGCAGAATTCAAAAAATTTAAGTGTGTTTTATTGGGTCATGGTACTCAGTTTTGTGGGTATGGACGGGACAATGAGGAAAAAATCAAAAGTCATAAATAGGAGATTAAAAAAAAGCATAATTATGAGGGGAAAACAAACCTAAATTGTGAGATCAAAAGTAATTTTTTTACATTAAAAAAAAAATCTAAATTATGAGATAAAAAAATATATATAGTAGTAAGTCACAATTTCTGATTTACTGTCACATTTGTCTAGTTTGAAAAAGTACTACTACTACTACTACTAATAATAATAATATAACAATAATAATAATGGATTGGATTGGATTCATATAGCGCTTTTCGGCCATTCTGAGAATGTAAAGAGTATAAAGTACAGATATTTATAGAAAAATGTAGGGAGTAAAAGTCAACAGTTGCCAGAAAAATAAATAGTCAAATAAAGTACAGATACCTAAAAACTCGACTTAAGCACAGTAAATGAAGTACTTGTACTTAGTTACTTTTTAAATACATAAATGAACCACATAACATGTGTTTATTGCATCAAGGTTTTTTTTTTTTTAATTTGTCAGGGAACCTGCAATTCAACAAAACAATCCCTTTTTTTCACAAAAAATCTAAAATGGTCTGAGTGAAATTATGATTATTATTATACTTTGTGTTGTTTGGGTCATTTTCAACCCAGTTATAAAAATAAGCTCATAAATCCATAATTACTTAAATCACGATTTAGTATAACATATATATTTTGTGCTGATAGAAACTTACAAATGATGTAATGCATGTGGGAGTGAAACCACTGACATATGCCTTCCTCCTTTTTCCACCTGTCTTGACCAAAACAGAACATGTTGCACTGATAAGTCATGGGTGTGAGAACAGTTTAACTATAGGACTGGTTTGCATGATGATCTATAACTGTTAGAAACTCATGACTATCTGTGAACCACAGAACCAGTTTGTACCGACTCCACACCCCAAGTCTTTTTCCCTGTTCCCCTACCTCTATACGCACCTGGGTATGACCCACTGCATATAACTCACATGTAATCTCTCTGCACACTTTGCTGTGTGTATGCTTCGTGTTGAATAAATACTCAACTGAGACTGACTGATTTCAGCTTCGTACTTTATTATTCAGATAAAGAAACTTCCAAAACAGTCCACATATGTGAAAATATTTGAGTATAGAATTGATGCACATCGAAGGGTATACTGACAAAACAAAAAGGCTCAGAGGCTCACACCAAAAATATTAAAACCAGTATTTTCATTGATGAGGAAGGCTAACAAGGAAAGCAAGAGATGAGAAATACATTGGATGATAATTATTTTTAGTGTATTTTACTGCTGATTTAAGACATGGGTCAAAACCAACCTCGTAACATAAGAGATGGCTACAGAAAGGTCATACAAGAGCAAGGTTAAGTGATGATGATGATGATGATGATGATGATGATGATGATGATGATGATGATGATATTATTATTGACAGCCCTTCTCTAAACAGACCAGCAGGGGGAGGAAACGTACCATTTATTATAGGTTGTTTTTGATTCCACGTGTCTGCAGCCTTTTAAATATTCCTAAATCATCTGTCCAGCTGAAGGATCTGTGTTGAAGTGTTGTTCTGACTAAGAAAGATTTTCCCAAGGTAACATTTTGGTCAATGAAAAGGCTGTGCTGCAGGAGTCTCCCCTGAGTTGTATAAATTGTAACGGTCGTAGTCATTGGTGTGTCTTCTTCTTCTCCACAGTTATAGTTTGTGTACATTTAATACCTACTTTTATCTATATTATTTAGATTTCGTTACAATATTAGTTTTTGTCTCAACTTGTCTTGTCGACGAGTCACCAGGAGTAAAGGTGTAAACTTGTGGAACCACCTCAATGATGAAATGAAAGCTGCAAAAAAATCTGATTCAATTCAAAAAAGCTCTATAAAAGTTTCCTTCTGCATAAATATGCAGAGAAATAAATAAATGACACTTTAGGAAACCATTAATTTTCTCTTACTTACAAAAATACATAATAAAATAAAATAAACTACATCGTTATTTTTATTCTGCATGAATCATTCTTTGTTTCAATAGGCCTAGGCTACCTACATTACCTTTTGTTAAATCATAACCCAGAACAGTTCACAAGAAGACATCTAAAACGTATGGTTCCAATAGCTTGGTTTCGTTTGACGTAGACGTGACGTCGACGTAAGGCGCGAAAAATGAGCGGAGGTCGGAAGTGAGAAAGTTTTTTTTTTAAGTTTTTTTTTTCATTCTTTATTTGAACAATACAACAAAAATTACAATGAACATAGAACATAGTGACTGAACACAGTATACATACTCCATATTTTCAATGTACCGATTTAAAGAAAAGTATAAGGAAGTGAGAAAGATAAGCACAAAAACAAAGCCTAGTCAAAGCGTAAAATACCTATGTATTGTTGTGTTTATGGATGCTCCGGTAGATCGAGCCAGGAAACCGACAAACAGTATTTTAGGGTACCAAAATTCGCCTAACGAAGAGGAGAAAAATGGAGGAAGCTTCCAGAAAAACGTCAGAAAAAATGGATTTTAAATCTCCGTCTTCAACCCGGAGGAGCAGAGTCCCTCAATGCTCGTGTCTGTAGCGACCACTTCTTCAGAGGTAATATTGTGTTTGCAAACGAACTTATTAGCATTAGATTGTCGTTAAATTCTCTTTTACTTAGTGATTTAAAGTTAACAGTAGTCTAATGTTGACTTGATTGGGATGATGAAGAGGAGGAGGTCTGGGCTCCGACGGTCAAACTCAGTTATGAACGAAAGCCAAAATCGGAATCTGCTGTCAAACGTGAGAAAAGGATGAAGCTTAAGACAGAACAACATCAACGTTTGCAATGTGTAAAGGCGATTTTGGATCTGCAACAGACGACTGAGAGCCCGGATTTGATTCTAGATCTGACGCGGACGGTGGAGAGCCCTGAACCACAGCTGCCATGTTTGTTGACGTTAAAGCTGCTACCGCTAACTGTTAGCATGTTTAAAGTAATATAAGAACAAACACTCACCCTTGCAAACACCAAACTGTATCCATCCGCGGAGACCTTTTATTCCAAGGTTGTGAACCCACCCGCTGAGAAAAAAAATTGTACGCCTGAAGACTCTTAAAGGCTTTCATTTGCTGCCTAGTGTCTGGAGGACCAAGTAATTTGTGATATCCACAGCTTCGATAGTTGGCAGATAGTTGAAATCAGTTGTGTATTCGGACATTTTCATTGAATACGGATCACGTCCGATATATTTTTCCACAAGCTGTTTATACTTCTCCCGAGAAACTGGGTCTAAAGTGGAACAATAGCTGCTCTCCTGGCTCTCTTGCGTCTCCTCCGTGTTTACTTCCGACCTCTTTTTTTTTTTTTTTTTTTAACTTTATTAATATACAATGTCAAACATTTAACATACATTACATACAAATAAATAAATAAATGATAATACTTTCTTATTCAAATTTCATTAAATGTCAGATTGCACATCAAATATTTTATTATTATTTTTATTTACTTCCGACCTCCACTCAAATTTCGCGCCGCCTCCGCACGTCATCAGAACCACGTGACTGAAACCCAGCTATCACGACAACGAGGAAACGAAGGCGAACTCATTCCACTGTGGAGCTAGTTTGACTGACAGGCTGCTTCTCCAATCCTAGCGTTTAAGGCGGAACTTTTCCCGGATTCCACCTACGATTTTCACAGTCGCTCCCCGTCGAGCAACACTGGCTGGGGTTTGTTGACACAACATTGTGGGTCAGAGTGACGGTGGGAGGATGTGGAGTTGTTGAAATGCTTGTCTCACGTGAGACTTGAGACCTGTCTGAAGTCTGAAGGTCCTTCAGACTTTTACAACAGATAATGATTTACAGTTGGGAAGTGGGAATTGGACATGGAAACAGACCCCAGAAGAGACTGTGACTTGGTGGGTGGGATTGTTGTGAGGCAGAACACCACAGCTTTCCAAATGCTCTGTGTTCTTCACACTGTCCTGTCCACTCTGTCCCACTGTGTCCACACTCAGCACTGAAGCACCACAAACACTGACTCCATGAGTGACTACGAAGCTTCCACCTCCTTTCTTGGGGAATGGGGACTTTTCCAGAAGCGGATTTTTTATCTACTTTCTTTATCCTTTATACCCGTCGGACTCCATGGGCTGTCAATAGTTTTCCTGGCTGATACGCCGGGGCACAGGTGCGTCATTCCGGCTCATGTCAACCTCAGTGATGTGTGGAGGAACAGCAGCATCCCCCTGGAGTTCCACAGCCACAGCGGAGCTCTGGTCCACAGCAAGTGTTTCAGATACAGACTTGATGTCATGCAGGATTTCTCTCAAAGGGGATTGATGCCTGGGGTTGATGTGAACCTGTCAAATGTGGAACAAGAGCGATGTTTGGACGGGTGGGAATATGACCAGAGTATCTACACATCTACAATTGTATCAGAGGTTTGTGTGTCTGAGTGTTTTGGGATGTGTGTTCAAACTATGACCTTCTGCAGAAACTGAAGGTTTAACTATGAAGAAAACATGTGAAAGTGCTTTGGTCAGTGAAATTGATGTAACTGACAGATGTGGAGAATTTAAATAATTGTAATTAAATATACACACACATGGATCTATTCAGTTTATATACGATGTATATATGTAATGGTAGACATGTAATGTACTGAATTTCTCTTCGAGGACAATAAATGTTTCAATCAAACAAACAACTATATATATATATATATATATATATATATATATATATATATATATATATATATATATATATATATATATATATA
This sequence comes from Siphamia tubifer, assembly GCA_020466265.1. Classification (NCBI taxonomy): domain Eukaryota; kingdom Metazoa; phylum Chordata; class Actinopteri; order Kurtiformes; family Apogonidae; genus Siphamia; species Siphamia tubifer. The sequence continues at coordinate 5,822,623 of CM035796.1, forward strand.
TATATATATATGTTATAAAGTATTTTTCACTCTAGGTTTTTGTTTTGTATAACTGGCTGAATGTACAAATACCTTTCAGTATCATGGACCCAGTGAAACAATATGCAATTATTGTACACTTAGAATGATGTATAGCATGTGCTAATGTGGTCATTTTTATGCAATGGCCTGTCATGGAAGTCATGGAAATATTACAGTGGTAATAGTAAACAGTAAAATTCACCATTATTATGATAATGGTGAATAGTACTGGACCTATGATCACACCAGAACACAGAATTCATAGGTCTTTGTTAAAATTTAAATGGCAAAAAATATATAAATTCAACAATTACACTTACAAACGTGATATAAAGGAAAACGGTATCGAATGAACTATAATCACAAACAACATATTTTATTGGAATATAATAATGATCACAAATATTTGTATAATAATTTCTATATAATTTAGCTATAAATGCTACGTGAGGAGTTTGGTTCAAGACAAAACAACATTGTCATGTGGTGTGTGCTTCTTAAACACACTGATTTAAATACTATTGTATGTGTGTTTTTGCAGTGGGACCTGGTGTGTGATGACAGTTGGAAAACCCCGTTGACATCTTCAATAAACTTTTGTGGGGTTTTCGCAGGTTCCCTGGTTTCAGGCCAAGTCTCTGATAGGTAATAGATGATGAAGGAGCTTCTGCAGTTTGTAAAAGAACAGGCATACTGGTTAAGCTGCTGTAAATCGGGAAAACCACCAGTTGTTAAGTCCATCCATCCATCCATCCATCCATCCATCCATCCATCCATCCATCCATCCATCCATCCATCCATCCATCCATCCATCCATCCATCCATCCATCCATCCATCCATCCATCCAATAGTTGTAACAACAACATAAGTAATAATTAATTGAAGGAATACATATTATTTTATTATTAATTATATTAATAATAAATAATAACAAAAATATACATTGACAATAACAATAAATGAACAATAAAACATTACACGTTGAACACAATGAACTCTATTGCACAACTTTAACTGCAGTCTCACTGATAGATAAACAGACAAAGAAGGTAAATTACACTGACCATAATTCCATTGATAAAAGTAGTAAAAGGGGAAACAAAGAGGACTGAATACTTTTTTACAAGCACCTGTGTTTCTTGTCTTTTTCAGATATGGGAGGAAAGTTGTATTGTTTGTTTCCCTTGGAATGCTTACGCTGTTCACATTCATCCAGGCGTTCGCTCCATCCTGGCCAGTGTTCTGTGCAATATTCTTTGCTGTTGGGATGGCAAGAGTCTCCCTTTATATCAGTGCTTTTGTGTTAGGTATGAATTATCTACTCCTAGATTTGATGTTTGCTTTTTTTCATAGTGATGCTAAATGCCTCTGTGTGTGTGTGTGTTTTTTTTTTTCTGCTCAGGAACAGAGATATTAACCCCACATGTCCGGATTGTGTTCTCCACCCTTGGTTCATGTATTTTTTTTTCTTTGGGCTACATGATGATGCCTCTGGCTGCTTTCTTCATCAGAGATTGGAGGAGACTGCTCTTAGGCTTATCCCTGCCTTGTTGCCTCCTTGCACCTCTCTGGTGGTAGGTAGATATGAGTTTTCTTATGTGTGTGTGTAGTTATTATTATGTTTTTGTTGGAGTTTGTTGGTCAGTCTGTTTGTCAGAAACATTACTCAAAAAGTTATAGATGAATTTTGATAAAAAAATTTCTGGATGTGTTGGGAGTGTCACAAGGAACAAATGCTGAAAACCACTTTTCCATTCTCCTTTTGGACTCTGACACATGCTGCCTTTGACAGTGGTTTGTCACCTCCACAAGAGGAACGAGGGACGCAGAAAAAGCCAGTCCATATGATATCAGATGGACTTTAGTGTAACCCGGGTGGGGTTAAAGCTGTCGTCCATTGCAGCAAATCTGCAGAAGTAGCATTAGCATCAAGAGAACAAGAGAAGAAGGTGCCACAGTAGCTGCTACACAAACGTAAAAAAAGGCGAATCAAACTGGTTCATGTGCTCTCTATGGAAATGAAGCCTGTTTTTTTCCCTGCACGTTTTCAGAACAAGCAACGGCACAAAACCTAGCTGGATGCTACTCTGGTAAGGGTAAACACACATCAAGCGAGAGAGGGGGGGTGTTCCTTCATGTATTCTGAGCTAATCAGAGACACCTCATTACCGTGTCATGGACATGTATGCAGAAGTACCCGTAAACTCTTTTGTTCGACCTCAAGTCATTTTTCTACCGTGAAAAAACAGCTGGAAACAAAATAATCTGCAAGTTGTTTTTAAATAGAACCAACACACAATGTATTAAATAACAATGGAGAACACATAAATATTAATGAAATAACCATGGAATGACACCTTTAAATTTTGGTGGTGATCCGGAAGAGATCCTGGATTCTGGATTCATTTCATCTTGTTTGTATTTGTTGTCTATATTGCATTATATATTTAATTATAGTTATTGTTACAAGACCAACATTTATGTCTCGTCTCGTCTAATTTTTGTCACATGATAAAGGTTCATTGACAACAATATTTAGTCAAAACTTTCATTGACGAAAGCAACACTAGGCTGGAGTTGTTCCCAATATTCTCTACAGTTAGGTTACCATGTCCATCATGTGTTAGACCAGTGGTTCGTAAATGGGGGTACGTGGAGGTACTGCAGGGGATATGTGTGGCATACAGAGCCATAGTTGGGTTGAGAAAAATAGTTTTGTTATAATTTTAATGTTTAACATGGATTTCATTCAGTGCAGTTCATGTTCAGTGTGGTGAGAATATTGTGTGTGAATAAGCAGTAGCCAACTCCGACCAGCAGAGGGCGCGTTCGTGACACTGGTCAAGGGCACGTGTAGTCTCGCGAGACAATATGAGAACACACGAGTGTCTGTTCTTGTGTACGTGTACTACGGTGTGCCGAACTGCCAGTGAATTGCCCTTGTTTTTCTTTATCTTTACAGGTAAGGAGGGCGTGTCAGAGTTGTTCGGTAAATGTGTTAGATTGTGTTATAATTGTAAGTTCAACTGTGTGGTGTTGTTTGTGAGCGTTAATCGTGAAGAAAAAGTAACGGATGGGAAAATAGCTAGCTAGTAGCACGGGTAGCCTAGTGACAACTAGCGACCGCGAGGCTGTAGACCAACCGTTAGTGTGACAATGTTAATTGATATAATTACTTCTTGTATTCTGTATTGTTTTTCTGTTTGTTTAACATGCATAATGACTGTTTATATGTGCATTAGTTTTCCGTGAAACAATATGAGAACACACGAGTGGCTGTTCTTGTGTATGTGTAAGACTGTGTTCCGAACTGCCAGTGAATGGCCCTTGTTTTTCGTTATCTTTACAGAACGAAATAAAAGAAGCCTTTACAATTAAATGTGTAGTGGAGGGCCATGTCCTTCTGACCCACGCTACATATGTGAAGCTTTTCAAAATAATATAAAAAAAAATCTGTAGTGTCTAACACGTCTTGAAAAAAAATGTTTGTAAAGTTATCAAACTGATAAAATATAAATGTGTGTTCATGCAATGAATTTTATATTCCTATTATTGTAGTAGTAGTATTGCTCCTCCCCAAACCACCCACCCACATACACACACAGAGACACCAAGTTAGTTTGACCCACTGACCCAGTGCACTCGTCAATGACCTGTTGTCACCGTGATAACACTGTAACTATGGAGACGTGACTAAAGCGCAGCAGCAATTCTACTGGAAGTACGAATAAACAAGTGAAAAAGAAGGAAAAAGCAAAGCTGAGGAAATACAGAAAGTACACGGAAGAGTATGTTTTAATGGTATTTACGTCCACAGGCTCTGACCCCCCCCCCCCCCCACACACACACACACACACTGCGTTTTAAATATTGTTCAATATGAATGTATTTGTCAGGTTCACTGATATAAGTTATTTGGCTTCAATAATTCAAATACTGATTTTACAGCACTGTACTTGACAAAACAAAATTCTAAGGGGGTACATCACTGAAAAAAGTTTGAGAACCACTGTGTTAGACTTTATAAAATAGTAATATTTGATGATAGGATGTCACATTGAAATGTAAATCATTATTTGAGTATTCGAGTAATAACCAGTAACATGCTGAATCAGACTTTGTGTCATTCTGTTTGTCTTCTACTGAAACAGGTACATCCCAGAGTCTCCCCGCTGGCTACTCTGTCAGGGTAGAGTAAAAGACGCTGAGGACATAATAAAAAATGCTGCAAAGACAAATAAAATTGAGCCTCCACCAGTCATCTTTACCTCCTTGCAGGTAATAGTGGTATTTGTTCTTGTATTGTTTTGTACTGAAGTTGACTGAATGATTTCAAATGTTTCTTTATTTAAGAGTGTATTTTGTATGATTTAGCGCCATCCAGTGGTAAAGATGAAAATACACACACATTGTGTCATAAAGCAGGATTAAGGGGTTAATGAGGTTATTTGGAGTTCTGGGCTTTGAGTTTCATAAATGTGGTTTTGTGTTTCACTGGGGGAAATCACAATAGTAGTTTATTCTTAAAATATCCTGTGAGCAGGGAGTGGATCAATATAAATAAAAGCCTCAACTCATAATAATTACTTACCATTCAATACCCTGACAAAAACATTCATCACCATTTTATTTTATTTATATTGGGTTACTCCCTACATTTCTGCATAAATATTTGTACTTTATACTCCTTTCATTTTCAGAATAAACACGTTACTTTTTCAACCTAAACAGTTTTTATCTCACAATTTTGACTTAATTTTACATTTTAAAAAATGTATCTTAAATTTTTTTATCTCATATTTCAAATCTTATGAGTTTTTATCACAGTTGGTTTTCATTTTTCCTAAATTTCCTGCCCATACCCACAAAACTGAGTAAATGTGACCTGATCAAACACAATTTATACACAGCAATTCACAGTTAAAGGCTTTATTTTGGATACATTTGAAACTTTTCTGCTTTTTCCTGGTTAAATAAGTAGTATTGTGTTCATGGCAAAAAAAAATGGTTTTACTTTTGTACTGTATTACAATTCAGAAATTGTACCTTTTTTTTAACTTTTACTTAACTCAAGGAGTTGACTCAGTACTTATACTTTTACCAGAGTATTTTATCACACAAGTAGCTGTACTTCTACTTAAGTACAGAATGCGAGTACTTTTAATACCTCTGCTAGAAAGCACCTATGTTAAATGTCATATATACACAGACCCGAGTAAATGCATGTAGTAATAATGCATAAAATGTTCTATGGCTACAGTCTAAACTTATTATGTTTATTTTTTTGGAAAAAAGGAAGTAAAATCACAATGATGGACTTCATTGTATTCCAATCATGCATCAGAGCTACAGCAGTACAGGAGGCTAAATACTATTGTATAATGAGGCTACCCTCATCAGGGATAAGTGAAAGGGCAACAGTGACCCATTGTTTGCTAAATAGTGATCCCACATGGACCTTTATCATGCAGCCAGACATGGTTACTAACTCATTTGTTATATATTTATTTAGTGTTTATTTGTATCAGAACAAGTATATAGAATAGATTGTTGTCACAGAGCAAATCATTTTATAAGCTTGAGTACTGTGCAAAACCTGTCCTCTATCTGACCTTTGAAAATATACAAAACACAACATACATAAAAACTGTACAAAATGCAGCAGTGAACAACACATAGAGAACTAGAGAAATACAGTTTAAGTTGAATAAGAAACAGTGGTACCAACAACATTAAAGACAAAACAAATTCCCTGACTGTATCCCCTTATGTTATTTCACACAGAGTTTTCCATTTTGTTTAAATATGATCTGAAATTATTTCCAGACTGACTGGCTGTGCTTGTCGTGTGTTTGTTGTTCTACATGCTTGGCTGCCCTTTAGCCAAGAATTCAGACCAATAAGAAGAAGTCCCACAACATCTGGGACCTGCTTCATTCTAGTAACATCCGCTGGATCTCTCTCACGCTGTGGCTGGTCTGGTGAGTCCCTGCTGTACAAGTGACCCAGCACAAGCCTTCACATGCACCACAGCCCATGGACGCACATGCCTATACCCATGATTACACACACACACACTTCTGGCCTCAGAACGACCCCCCACTGACCCAGTGAAGTAACAACAAATAAGGACCTGTCATGTGCTGTGAACCTTGAAACTGAGATCAAAATCAGGTTTTATGTAACTGCACAGCATGTATGTGTTCATTGTGTTCTGGCTTGATTTTTACACAGTGTTAATAAGTACAGTGCCTGACAAGAGCCAAACACAATGCAACGGCCCAGAGCGTCTCAGTTAGAGAAACGATGCAAAAACACACATTTAAACAAAAAGAGGAATATTGTGCAAATGAAAAAATGATGCAAACCAAAAATGCTCCATAAATGGACTGCACCTATATAGTGAATGGTCCACCTTCATGGTGTTCAAAGTGCTTAACATAGGCCTCACATTCACCCATTTACACACACTCATAGAACTGCAGACAGCTGCTGCCAGACCTACTGGGAGCAAAGTAAGGTTGAGTGTCTTGCCCAAGGACAATTAAGCATCATACAGCATCAGTTGCCAAAGTCAGCACCTCTACCACATTTATTCTCTTGGGAACTAAATAAAATGTAGTGGTACCTCTACTTACGAAAGCCCCAGCCAACGAAAAATCCAAGTTACGAAAAACCTTTTCCTCAATTTTTCATCTCTGTGTATGAACGAAAATTGTATTTACGAAAGGAAACTGAAACCTCCCAGATAAAAATACAGTACATTCCTATACACAACTACATAATTTACATAAATACGTCACATACGTCATGTACGTAGCATCCCATTGGCTATGAGGGAGCTACCCATGATGCTTAAGGAAAATTGTTAATCACATGGACTCTGCAAGCAAGGAGACGCGGACCGTTTATGTCACATCCTTAATGAATTACAATAGAATTCCAGTTCCAATAACATAGAGAGCAGAAGGCACAAAACTACATGGCCAAAGGGAAAACCAAACTGAATTCTTACATTCTATGAACAACTCTGAATTGGAAAAGTCAGAGTTGTAATGTGTTTTTTGTAATGTGTCTGGCCCTTGTCAGCCACCGTAAATAAATCAACAGAATAAGAAATGACACAGAATAACATGTGACTAATGTTTGATAATATTTATCCCCACAGGATTGCTGTGAACATTGGCTATCATGGTCTGTCCTTGAACACGTCAAACCTTCATGGTAACCCTCACTTAAACTGTTTCCTGTCAGCCCTGGTGGAGGTTCCAGCGTACATCTTCTCATGGATTTTCGTCCGCTGGTGCTCCAGACGACTAAGTACATCCTCATCTTTCTTGATGGGAGGAGTGTTTCTGTTGCTCATTGAACTAATACCTGCAGGTATAACACTTTTTGATGTGGCACTAGCATGAATGTATTTATTATCAGTTATATCTCATTAAGTAAATCAAGGCTTCAATATTATGCTTTATTCCCTCTAGGTATGACTGTTGCAGCCATTTCACTGGAGATGATGGGGAAGTTTGCCTTGACGATATCATACGCTATTGTGTATATGTACACAACTGAACTTTATCCGACTGTACTGAGGAATACAGCACTTGGCATCTGCTCCATGGCTGCCAGAATAGGCGGCATCATTGCCCCATACTTCGCCTACTTAAGTAAGGATGTGCTGAAGTATGTCAATGCACCATCACTCTTCTTCATGACATGTGAATATCTACAATTGACCCAATCATCCTAATGTCTCGTAGCTACATTAGACTAGCGTAACTCTTTGCAGGGAAACATAAGAGAGGTGGAAGAAATATTCAGATGTATTGGTGTAGCATTAATGGAGCTTACTAACAAACATCCTTGTGAAGTAAACTGGTCCCTGGTGAGGCCTTTTCACTCTCTTACCCCTCTGTAAAATACTATAGTGATGAACATTAATGTGTAAACTGTGATCCACTTATCCTGTACTGAACTGGAGCATCTGTGTGAGACAGGACAAGGCTAACACATTAGCAAACACATTTAGTCACACTTAACAGTGATTTAAGATTTTCCACCTCACTGAACCTGCTCGTCTTTGGAACACTTACTAAACCAAAGTGCGTAGCAACCCAGGGACAAAGTGTTATGAGACTGAGCTCTGATATTAGTCAGCTCCACTTATTTTTTCACTTGTTTTTTTATGTGTTCATGAATGTATAATAATAAGATGTGTTGCATTGGCTTTGTTTTTTTCCACAGTAGCTCAGAATATAGTTTTTTTCTTTTTCTATTTAAAGCTGCTATTCCCCAAAATCTTTAGTGTGGACAAAAACAAACTCAACTAGTTGGCTGCAATCTAAAAATTCATCACTATATTTCACTTATCACAGTTAACCCTTAATTTTTTAAAAGTCAAATAAGTAAATAATCTATGGTCACCCCACCCACTCCAACACTTATGAACTGATGCTAACATGAGACTGGTGCTTTTACCAAAATAAAACGAAACTTAAAAGCCCAAAAAATAAAGGAAGTAATTAGTACTCAGGTTGCATAAAACACACCTTTTGAAAACTAATGTTTTGTGAAATTGACTGCATCTAAACTATTAAAGCAGCCACATAAAACTACTTTTAAGTTCCTTCAAACTTTTGTGTGTTTGTTGTTAACCCATCAATGGTACCATTGTAGCCGAAGCTGTTTTTCACTTGTCCGTCTTCTGTGATGTGTGGCCACAGGGACCTATTCTGTTTCACTGCCTTACATCCTAACGGGAAGCCTTACTGCTCTGTCGGGGTTGCTGTGTCTCCTGCTGCCAGAGAGCTTTGGAATGCCTCTGCCTGAAACCCTCAGCCAGATGCAACCATTCCCCGGGTAAAACTACTCTTCCTTTATTGCAGATTTTGGATTGTGTTTTTGTATTCAGCCTAAGTCAGTGTTAAAGTGTTTAATCCAAAAATGAGGGATTTGTCGAAATTGTTGTGTTTGCTCAATTTTAGGGTCAATGGAAAAGTAACTAGTGAATCACCAAAAAACATGTTTGTTAGGGTAAAATCCTCCAGCCAGGTAACTGACCATAAGCCTGGCTCTGCATCTGGAGACGGGTCCCTGGGCGCTGCCCATGGCTGCCCACTGCTCTTTGTGATGTTGCCTCGACGGCACCAAAGGATGGGTTAAATGCAGAGGACAAATTTCATTGTATGACGACTAAAGTACTGTCTATGATGAGTGTCCTAGGCTCAGTGTATTTGACTTATTCACCTGGCGGCCATTTTCACGTTTGAGGGGAACAGAAGTTAAATGGAAGTACACAGTTCCATACTCTGTGACATATTTGTCTTTACCCAATTAATGTTTTGAGCATATTGAAAGTTGTAATGGATGATAATTTAGCAAAACTATATGATTGATATTGCCTGTATTTATCTAAATTCTATTCTAATTTCATTTCATGTTTTAGTTGAGTAGAAACAGTTCCCTGACAGTTTTCATCACCTTACCACCTGTTACTTTCCCTCCAGGTGTTGTCGGAAGAAGCTGTATTCACCCACTCGAACCACAGAAGAAGAAAATGCTACTGAACTGAAGCCTCCAGTTATGTCTGGAATGTGAAGTGTCGTCACGTGGCAAAATGGAGAAACTATATCTATGTGATTGATTGTACTAAATGGACAAAATGACAGCAGTAGTAGAGTGCATTTTATTTTAATTTATTTTATTTTTAAGTTTTGAAGATTAAAAAAAAAATACATTAAAAAAACTACTTTGAAAAGTATAATCCAACTAAAATCTCATTTAGTGATATAGGTCATTTCATATCAAGATAATGATCCCTAGTGCCAATTATCACATGGTTTGTAAATTCAATCAATAAATAGTTTATAAAAATGTCAATTTAATATTAGATCTTAAAATAAATCTTTGTCAAAAATAATTGGTATGTTTTCCTCCTTTGGATAGTGGACAGACTATTTGGAATTATTGATTAAATATTCATCGACAAAAAATAGAATTAACATCAGTGTGATTCAGATAATTTTTAGGCCAACAGAGAAAGCCTTACAGACTGACAGCACACCACTGACGTTATTCTCCTCTAAGATGCAGTGGAATCTAAATATATACAACAATCAGAGGCCATTTCTCTAAAGGTCCAAAAAACGCCTAATTTGTCTGATAAGATCACGCAACCATCTGAGTATCGTGTAGTTCAGGCTTTCTGAAAAACAAAGGAGTTAATCAGTGTCGCCGGGTGGGACGTCCCATGACTTAGCTTCGTTGTGTCCGTCTGTCCCACGATGTCTGGAACATCTGACACGTTAAGACCAAGTTCTTCAAGCTGCTGGTCTATCAGTTTTCCATTGGGAAGTTAAAGGAATATCCACTGGCTGTCGTCGATGTTGCCTTTTATCCTCAGATTTTCCTGCACATACGACAATGGTCATTTACAGATAACGCAGCGGTGCGTTCAGGTGCAGCCATACTGTGGTGTTTGTTTTGATGCTCTACTGCAGTATGGCTCTACTTCCTACTGTCGCTCTGAGTCACGGCTTGAGTTCAACATCAGTGTCTGAAGCAGCGCATCAGTCCAGATGACGGACAGATTCTTCATCTAATCACATGCAAGGATTTTAGATAAGACCCCTCCTTTAAAAATGGATTGGTTGTGGAAGGGTCCAGATGGTATCGTGATACCAGATGGCGACAGTCAGGTTACAGTCACAGACCATTTTCTTGACAAGTAATGGAGAGAAGAATTTACAAGTAAATAAATTGACATATTTTATTATGTAAGTCAACAATGACCGTTCTGCTTTTGAAAGACGAGCAGCCAAAACTGACAACTGCATAAAATGGTAACAGTACAGTACACAAATAACTTCATTAATGTCTACCAGTGTCTAAAATCTGTCCTATTCATACAGTCATATATTGACTATCACTTTGTGCTCCCTTTTAGACAACCCACACTGTCTAAAACAGTAGTAAACACCATTATATTTATAATGGTGATTGTCGAAGAATATTTGTTGCTGTAATTACTATTGTCACAACCTCACTTAGTGACAACAGTGGACTGGTACATGTCTAGGATGTGCAGAATATGTTTCCAAATGAAACATAAAATTAGGGAGCCAAGCCTGCAGGACTTGTTCTACAGTTCCAGCTGTGCTGTGGAACCCTGTTGTTTTGGTTCAGCGTTTCAACATTTACCTTTGCCGCTGAAACTGTTGCTACCATGCATTGTTTGAAAATGCCATTTGGAGGATTAGTCTAGACCTGTGCACATAACTGGGATGCAAAAATTCACATGTCCAACAGAAGTTGGGGGGGCTATAACTCACAAATCGTACATCGCACATTCAAAACACTCATATCCAGAGATTTAGTTAATAGTACTGAATCTCATGGGATAGGCCACGCCCATTCCCCCCTGGAATTTGTTTTTGTAAAATGGCACAAACTGTAAAATCTACTTTTTTCAATGTTGTACAGTTTTAATCCAAACTGCATGAAATTTGGCACACTAGTGCCAAGACTATTGGTCAGTCATGAATCTAAGATTTGGTGTTGATAGCCCAGACAGAGACACACAGAGACACACAGAGACACACAGAGACACACACACACACAGAGACACACACACACACAGAGACACACACAGAGACACACACACACACACACACAGAGACACACACACACACACACACACACACACACACACACACACACACACACACACACACACACACACACACACACACACACACACACACACACACACACACACACACACCAGATAATCATAATGGAGTGTCCTCATGTCTTGCAGTTTTCTTGCTGTTGGTGCATGGGCACTTCAACCTATGGGAGAGAATAAAGGCACAGGCAGAAATCTTTGTTAGTGTACAGATGTAGCACAAGTAACATCTAAATGACTATAGAGTGGTACCTCGACTTATAAAATCAATTTGTTCCAGATCTGGTCTTGTACGGTGAATTTTTGGTAAATAGACACATTTTACAAGTAATAGGGCTGATTCGTTCCAAGGCCCCAAATACGACCCTAACACTATGTGTCAAAAGTGGAAGAAAATTTGGATTACAGATTTAATTTATTTCACGTCCCGCCTCTGGCTGTCCACGTGTCCACTGAACCCTGGCAACGCCAGTGTAACAGCAGCAGCTGTCTACTGGTGGGTGAATGCGTGTGTGAATGGGTGAATGTGAGGAATTGTAAAGTGCTTTGGGCACCCACTGATGTATAAAATGTGCCATATAAGTACAGTCCATTTATCATTTACGTCGTCAAAGTGGGCGATAGCATGACTGGCGAACATTTTTGGGGTTTTTTTTGCCACAAATTCAGAAAGTTCATGAAATTTGACCAGGATGTCTTTTATTAGTGCTGATGGAATGATGAATGCCTCCTTTTTTTTTTTTTTAATCATACCCTTTATTACTTAATTTCTTTCGTATTCAGAGATGAAAAATTAACGTAAAGGTTTTTCGTCACTTGGATTATTTGCTGGGTGTTTCGTAAATTGAGGTATGACTGTACTACACCATCCACATGCAAACATCACATTGCACTTTTAATTCACACTTTCTAATGGTAAGGTTCAGAAAATGTCACTGTTGTTTTCTGGGAAAAATATAATAAAAATACTGGAACTGAAGAAGCTTTGCGAATATATTTCTTACATTTTCACTGTAGGCATCTGTTCAATAGTGTCAGGCAAAGGTCGTCCAAAGGTTTCTGGAAGGACGACAGCAGCAATAGCAGAGACAACAGTCAATGCCCCAAGGGTAATATGAGGCAGATACTTCATGAACACACCTAAAAAGGAGAAGACAGTGATGTATTTAAGAGCATATATTCAACATAATAAAACTGATTCCCCAAAATATCTGTAGTGTTTAGAATTCAACCTCATATAAAAAAGTATAATAATTGAAGCCCAAGATACTGACTCAGTTTCAACAAAAGTGGTCCTGTTAAGTTGCCCATCCTGGCCACTGTACTACCAGCCCCAGACGCTGTATTCCTGAGTACAGTTGGGTAAAGTTCTGATGTGTAGACAAACATCAGTACGGCACCGGTGGTAAATGCATATTTCGCCAGCAGCTCCAGGATGAAGTTCATATATGACAAACCTGAAGAACGAACAACATGAAATTAACAAATCGTATAATATCAAGTCTGATCATTTAATATATGCAATTAATTCTGACACCTTTACCAACAATCTCTTCTACACAATTATCTGGAGTAAAAATACAGTAAGTTTAGCTCTTTTTTTTTTTATTTATTTACATGATTGGGAGTACATACATATAGTTGACATCAATATCACACCATATGGATGTACAATGATCAATTTAGATTTTACGGTTTTGAGGCAAACTGCATTAATATGGAAGTGATTAGGGCATGTCTTTTTCACCAACATGAAGCACTATTTTTAGACCTCTCCTAAAGTTCTAAACATCACACTTACTGTACGTGGTAGTAAGTAGAGGGTCCCTAAAGGCAAACCCAAGTGTCCTGACATCTTCATGTCATCGGATAGTGTTTCCAGAGTTTTTTTTATCTTAAGCCATGTACCTCTCTGTATTCATAAGATGTCTTAGTCGATTGAAAATTTACTATTTCATTGCATTCTTTTTTTTAAAACAACCCGTTAGTAGGCTAAGCTTTGCTGTTGCATACAGCTTCATTTACATTTCTATGTTTTCTAAAAAGAATGCAACGAAATTATGAATTTCCAGAGAACATTTAGTGGTTATTTATTTCGTGATATCTTGTTTGGTACTTTTTAATTTTATGACTTATCGATGTGTTTTTATGGATGTGAGCAACAGACTGCCACATAATTTCCTTCGGGATCCATCCATCCATCCATCCATCCATCCAATTGAAGACAGATAATTACCAATTTCTTTGTTGTTAAAATGTTAAAAACAAAGCAAGGATGTCTAATTGCTTTGGTACCAGTTGTATTTAAACCTCAAACATACACAGTACATTTTGCTTTGAGGAAAAAAAATAAAAATTAAGCAGATTATTAAACCATTCATAAAATGAAATCAATGAATATAATATGTTGTGGTTTCAGTTGTGTGATTTGTGTACTTGCTTTGTAACAAAGGAATGAGGTAGAGTGATGCTGTTGCTAGCACCAAATACCCAATGACACACACTCGGCGTGGAAGGTATCGAAGTACAAGAAAAGTGGACACATATGCCGGCAGCTCAACAAGGGCTGAGAGGAAACAGCTAATAAATGGATCCTCGTGGAGTTGAGACGTGTTGTAGGACAGAGCAATGTAGCCAATGGTGTTAACCAGCCTGGAAAGACAAGGACAGACATTGTACGGACGTTTGATCAGGAATATAGATAAACACTCATGTCTGTATTAATGCATATGATGTATACCAGCAAAATAAATTAGATAAAAAGGAATGAAATGATGCCTTTCTTAAAAATAAAAAATATTAAATTTCTTGGCTTTATATCTTATGACAACGATCCTCAGTTTGTTTAGTTGTGTTTTATATATATATATATATATATATATATATATATATATATATATATATATATATATATATATATATATATATATATATATATATATATATATATACTGTATGTATGTGTTATTATGTTGTTGAACCTGTCACATCCATTAGTCAGTGTTGTTCTCAGGCTGGTTACTCACCACACTAACCAGACAACAAACGTGATGGTTCTTAGGTTGCACGTCCTCACCAGGTCTAACATGTTGGAGTGTTTCTCTGGTTTTGTTTTTGTCTTGTTTTCCTGTAAAAGCTTGTTCGAAGAAAACAAAAATGATCATAGTACAAACTGATAACAGAGGACTGTCATACAACTGAGCTCTATGTTTTACTCATCGACCTCACATTTATGTCCTTGTATAGTTTGTTGCAGACAACATAATTTTTTAACTAACCTATAAAGACCAAAACAACCCTGACGAGCAACAGCATCTGCTGATCAAAAAGGTTAAACCTTTAAAGTCAAAGTCAGTTTTATTGTCAATTCTTCACATGTGCTTGATATACAAAGGTATCGAAATTACGTTTCTCACTCTCCTATGCATTTATTTAAGTGCAGATGTGCAACAGACAGAAATCCTAGCTAAGTTGGTGTAAAAATTAAATAAATAAAGAGAGTGCAGTGGCTTAAGGCTACTTTCCTTGTGATGTTAAACTAACCAGGTATAACGAGACAGAACATTATATACAGAGTCAACAGGACAACAGGACAAGACAACACTGAGTGTTGAAGCTGAGTGCATTTGAGGTAGTAGTTGTGAGATAGTAAATATTTAAATATGGGTTAACTCCTGAGGCTAACTGTTCCAGTCAATAAAATCCTAAGATAAGTAACAAAATGGGCAATAACAGCCAAAAATTTATATATAAACCAACAAAATAATAAGTAACATGAACAAAATAAAACACAAATGGCACAAAAGAAAAATAATAAAATACAATATTAAATGTAGAAATATCAAACACAATAATGAACAAAATTAACAAAAATTAATATTTACAAAATAACTTAGTTAAAATATATTAAAATTAACTATACATATATAAATAATGTTGTAATTTGGTTCCAGTAGTTTTAGTTTGGGCTTTTTTTTTTTCTAAATGAGTTGCTTTTTGACACCCGTTTATTTCCATATATCAGATCCATGAACAAAACTCAGTAAAATCACAGTAAAAAACAGTAACTTTTTTCTGAATATTGAAACAAAACCATCCTTTGACAAGGTGTCACTGCTGATGCATCAGGGGTTAAAGAGTTAAATAACTTCTGATCAACTAATCCCATCAATCCATGTCAATTATTGATGCAAAATAGAATTTGTCATCTTTTCATTGTCATCAAATATGACCCATTTGGATGTTGAGAGGCTCCGTAGTGAACATACAAGCAACATTATCTTCTGCAACATTGATTCACCACGAAAACTAAGAGTTTGATCAGTGACAGTGAATGGAGACACTTGGTTTATGTTTAATTGTGGAAAAAAGTTGTGGAAAAAGTATAATAACCCTTAACTTTAATGTGAAGTTTTATGAACATCTACATGATTAGTAAATTACATGTAGAAAAATAGACACTACTATGAATCATAGTGTCAATAAATGATAAAATATCAGGATGTCGATAAAGATACTGCAATTCAACATCACAATAATCAAGTTTTTATGTAAAGAAACAGCGACCCTGACCAAAAACGGGGAGTGGCTGAAAGTTACGGCTCCTGCACATTTATGTTAAACCAGACTTACACTATTTTCTTCAAAGATTATCTGTGGAGCCTCAACTTTGTTCCACTTTGCAGCTTTTCTCACTATGGCCTCAGCCTCATCCACTCTTCCCTGAGACAGCAGCCAGCGAGGAGACTCTGGGATCAACCTGCGTCATCACACAGGAAAAGAGAACAAATGTTTGGTTAACATATGAGCAATTCTTCTCGCAATACTCATTTCCTATACCTTATCATCAATTTAACGCAGTCATTCAGGCAATCCCTCTTCTTATTAAAGTCATTTATCATATAATCTACCAATTAATAATCCTTCAGAATTTATTTTAAATGGTATTAATATATTTTCTAAAATATGTGACAACAAACACGTGAGTCAATCTCTTCAATTTATGAACAGAATTACTCTTAGAGGATTTATTTTTTTAAATTCTTTAATTCAAGATGTTCAATGGAAAAGAGCTTGGTTGCTACCACACAAATATTGTACTACTAACAAAATTAAAGAAAATAATTTTAGGATTCTTCATACAATTTATCCTACACAGGCACATATAGCCAAATACACTGATGTCAGCTTGAACTGTTGTTTTGTAATAACAGACATTAGTTTTTAACTTTTTACACAGTAGAGCCATTATACTTTCACCCTTAAAGATATTTTCTTTTACTATGAAAACCCTGCTGATTTCTCTTGTGAGGTTTTTTTTTGTTAATTTTTACATTTTACAAGCTAAGTTCTTCATTCGTAAGCACAAATAGCAAAATAATGAGCCCATCTTTAATGTTTTTATTTTAGAAATGACCTCTCTTTTCATCATTTAATGTAATGTGCTAACGTACAAGGTAGTGTTGTGACGTTCGAGAACGAAACGAATCTTTTGAACGGCTCTTTAAAATGAACCAAAGGTCGTGGCTGAGTGGGAGCCGTTCTCTTTGTCATTCTTTTCTCCCTATGATGTCAGATTTTTCACACACACACACACACACACACACACACACACACACACGCTACCTTTGCCTTTCCTGCAGAGACAGAATCATCTCCCACTCTCAGACCATTGCTGCGCTGTGATTGGTCAATCAGCATTTCAGGGCGGGGAATACAGTAAAGAAACATGTCATTTTTCATTCCCCGCCCTACAATAGTGATTGACCAATCACAGTGCAGCATGGGCCCGACAGTGGGAGGGGGTTCTGAGTCTATCAACGGTGGGAAGATCAAAAGTCAGTTCAGTCACAACTTTCCAGCCGTTTGTTTGTTGAGATTGAAAGAATTATTTGAAATTTAAAATGAACCAGGGCCAAATGAAAGGGAGTAGTGTCTGGATCCATGTTAATTGAGAGCAGGAAACCAATGAAAAATGCTGGGGAACCATTTTCAGCTTTGGCTCTTTAAAAGAAGAGCCATAAAACCCAGTTTTTAATGAATCTTTAAAAGGAATGAGCCATAAAGATCCAGATGCCCCAAAACAGCTACAAATCCCATCTCTACTAGTTTCGCTCAATGTGACTTTTGGCTAGATTTCCCTGAAACTGGCCGATGAATCACTGTGAAGTATATATCCAGAAGGCGGGCCTAACAGAGTGACACTGCAACGGTTCGCCACTGTGCTAATCGTAGCGGAATCCGGGAAAAGTTCCACCTTAAGAATTGGAGAGGCAGCCTGTCAGTCAAACTAGCTTCCCTGCCTACGTTCTTGATTCAAAAAAACTCATTCTTAACAGCCTGCGACAGCCACAGTGGAACAAAGACAGGGAAAGAAGAAGAACCAAAAACGGTTATCAGCTATACAATGCTATTCATTGTAAACAACTGAGCACCACAGTTAACATTTGCTGCAAAATGTACTGGGCCTACAGCCACCAAAACTCCATATTCCAGCCAAAATTACTACTAATGCACATGCTATCACTCAGTAACACGTCAATGACAGCCAGTGTGTAGTGAACAATAAAAATAGAAACACATAAAATATAAGGGCAATTCGATGCAAACTGTCACGTCCATAACGCCAACAACATGGTCTAGTATTTCTATGATGCAAAAGTTTCATCAAATGTGTTCCTAAACCAAGAGGAGTTCATGCTCAAATTTTAATCGTCATTCACATCTTACTATATATTTGGCATTGTGTTGGCCTTATGGACATGACAGCTTGCATGGAATTGCCCATCATTTTTTCCATACAATTTGATATAGATCAACTTTGTTTATTTGTATTACTATTAACACATATTTTATGTTGTATATACTTTTAGTGGATATTGTAATATCAAACTATATATTTTAGTAAATATTGCAAAACCAAACTAAGAGCCATTTGTATGTATCTATATAGCCATTCGTCTATCAATAGTTGAAAATGGCACCTGTGTAAATCAAAGGAATTTACAAGTATATGATGTCACGAGTGGCGATGACGTTTGAAGCTCAGCCAATCAGAAGCAGAGTTCGGGGAACTTTCCCGGATTCCGCCTAAGATTTGCACAGTCGCCAACGGTTCAGAAAGAAACAACCGGAAATAACCATAGAAGAAGAACAACAACAACGAGTGGCCATTTACCTTTTTATCAAAGTTGAGTGAAGAATGTGAGAAAAAACGTCAGTTATCTTTAACAACAGTCGTTTAGCTCCATAATCCACCATTTTGTTTAATCATTCATAACTTCCTCCAGACTCCTCCGTGAACCAATCAGCGTCTAACTACGTCATCCTAAAGATTACGCTGATTGGTTGTAGTACTGTCCTATTGCATACAGAAGGATTTGAAAGACAACCTTTTAGCCCCGCCTCCCCTGTCTATGAAGCACAATTAGACCATACATGCAATGAATAGAGATAGCACTGCTAGGCTAAATCTAAGCCTTAACACATAATAATTGCATCATCACTTTGTATTACTGTACTACTTAATGTTGTTCAGTCATATACATCATTTTGGATTTTTAACAGTGTATATTCTCCTGTAATCTAGTAGTTATACACCATATATTTAACTCCTAGACAAAGTCTTCATTATAAAACAGTCAACGTATACATTTTAATTAGTTGGTTTCAGCCTTTAAATAATATTTTTCTGTGAGTCTACATGCTCCTGTGGGAAAATACAAGGATGGTAATTCCTGAAAACATTTTAAATTTCATGACTTCTTGTAATGGCACCAACTCACCACCAGAGTGGGATGTAGACTAGGGTAGGCAAAGCCAAACCCAGAAGTAGAGATTTCCAGTGCCTTAAATAGTAAGCAAAGAGAGCCAACATCATGTAGCCAAAGGCAAAACCAAAATTTGTGCCCAGAGATGAGTACAGGACACGCACATTGTTAGTCAGTATTTCTGCACCTGCACAAAGGGAAAGAAATGTTTGTTATATGCATTAAAATAAAAGACTGTGTATTCAGGAATATTTCCTAGTTTAGTATAAGATGTTGTAAATGTACCTAGCAATAAAGCAGCTAAATAGTTGGACATCTGCCCCAAACCTCCAATGAGGAGGAAGACGAGGAACATGATCCATGAGGTGGAGAAGGCTTGTATAAAGCCAAACACTGTCTGAACTGCCATGGTTGCAAAAAGTACAGGTTTTCTTCCAAATCTAGAGCAAAGAAAAGAATATTAACTAAAATGTGAAGGAAATAAATCATTTGGTAAAAAGGTTTTTTTTTTCTACACATAATGTAGAGACCACCATGATGGAAACAGGCCATAACATACACAGATTAAGAAGACATTTTTTCAGACCTTTATAAGGTTTGTATCCTCAGTACCTGTCTGAAAGCACTCCAGCAAAGAAGGATCCCAAAACAACACCCACATTGAACACTGTGATGGTGAATGGCTGCTTCCACGCCTCACTGCAAACCAGGTCAAACTGAAATGACAAAAGCATAAACAAGTGAAAAACTGACCAAGGAATACAGATTTTATTAATACTTTTATCATTTAACATAATAAATCTCACTCCCAGTGAATTCCCTCAATAACATGTAAACACACATATGTCATGTCATCCATGTACAACTGTGCATGATGAACTGCTGCGCAACACAATGAAAACACATCTGATCACCACCGGTTCACACCACGTGTATTAGTACAGACACATATGACATCTTTAACGTGTTTACAACAAATCCATAAGTGTTAATTTTCTGGAGTTGAGTTAGTGAGTGTTGAATAAGTCTTTGGGCAGAGTTCATTCCACACTGGCTTCTAACACAGTCTGTTCAAATGTTTGAACAGAAACAGTTAAATACTAGAGGTTCCAGACAGAGAAAACTGAATGGACAGCAATTTGTTTATTAAAGCATTTATTTATGTATTATTATTCACCCTAGTGAAGATAAAGCAGGTTCAGAAAATTAGATGAGATTATTCATTTACTTTTTTGCCAAATATTACTTGTAATAGCATCAACTCTCCACTAGAGGGGGATGTAAACTCAGTTAGGTTTAGACAAACTAAGCAGAAGACATCCTTTGTGGTGTTCGTTTTCCAGAGTTGAACTAATAAGTGTTGAATTATTTAAATGGGTGCAGTCAGTTGTCTTAAATAAATAAAGGAACCAGTGTCGATAAAGTCAGAAAGAAAACTCAAGGTAGACTTTTTAATGTACCTGTAGTTTAATACTATTGTGTGATGTTACTTAAAAAAAACTAATTTATGTACATATATTTACAACTTGTTTTAATAATATTTAGTGTAGATCTGTGTACTGGACTGTTTATATCATGTCCATCTATTCACTATAACTCAACAGATGCAACGATCTTTATCAAATTAAGAACTGGACGGAGAAAAAAAGTTTTCTCCGTCATGTAACTCAAACTGAAACACGTCACATGGCAAAACAAACCTACCTAAGATCCCTAGTACTTTACTACACTGGTGTCCTATTACCTACAATGACAAATATCAAAGAGGTGTTTTGTCTTATGTTTGTTTACACTAAAGTCTGTGTGAAACAGAGGTGGAATAAATAAACCAGACAGATGTTCATTTACTGTGACATTTGGAATGAGTTACTCATCTGCTTTATGTTCAGTTCCCAAGTCTCAAAGCAACTTGTTAAACCAGTTAAAACTATCCAGTTACATAAAGACAAGAATACACCTGAAATTATACCCCGGGCTGACCCTGTAATGTTCTAATGAAAGCACAGCTGGGAGAGGTTCCAGCAACTATCGAGTCCCTAGAGAGGATAAAACAGGTTTAGAGAAAGAAAGAATGAATGAATGAACCAAAGTACAGCCTCAGTTAAAGTTCTCAGAACCACATGCTAATTAATTTGTCTGGTGTAAATGAGGAAGGAAACATCTACATGGAAATAAAGTTAATACTACTTATAACAATGACATGAATTACTTGTTGTAGGATGAGTATTGTCAAGGCAGTTCTACAGGTATGCCACTATCAGATAGACACACGCCAATGACCAAAAACAGAAGTTTTTTTTAAAAAATTCCACTCAGATATAAAAGTTAACTCGTTTTTTTTTTTTTTTTTTTTTTTTTATAGCACTGTTGTCTATATAAAAAATAAATAAATGGAGAAAAAAAAAGCTTAAAGTCTCCAGAAAAACCTGTTCTTATCAAACTAAATGGTCAAAAATCTGTGTGTTGCCTTTACCTGAACTAACCTTAGTACCAAACTAACTAAACCAGAGGTCTTCAGGCCCCACTGTCCTGCATGTTTTAGATGCAACCCTGCTCCAACACCTGATTCAAATCATCAGCTCGTGATCAAGCTCTGCTGAAGCTTGATAATGGCCCATTGCTTTGAATCACATGTGTTGGAGCAGGGAGACATAACATGCAGGACAGTGGGACCTGAGGACCACAGCTGAACACCTCTGACCTAAACAAATAAACGCATGTACAGGAAACCAAAGGAACATTGGAAATGAAAGCTGAAAATTAGACAGTAAAACAATACTGGCTATTTCAATATTAATATTAACATAAACAATACAACTCTACTTGGGAAAAATTACAATTGTTAAGGAATAAACATTACAACAAAAAAATTACATCCAACCAGAAATGCATAGCAGTCGTGAATGCACAAAACACACACATTCTTCTGGTTGGATGTAATTGTGGTTGACACTCTCATGGTATTGTGTTTGAGTCAGTTTTGTCTGTTGGTTTGGTTGATTGTAATCAGCTTTACGCAAAAACTACTAAACCAATTTTCAGGATAAGTGCAAGGTGGTCCAGAAAAGATCCATACAATTTTGGTGAATGTAGGTCAAAGGTCACAGTCACCAAAAGTGTTTTCACAATGATAAGAGATGGGGCAAATCAGGTAAAATGTTGTGCCGGGCAACACTTATTGTAATTGTTATCACTGAATGTTTATTTTTACCGAAGGACATTTTTTTTATTGCTATTTTATTTTAATCCAACTTCCCCTTAGCAGTAAAGTCATTCTGATTCCGATAAGTGCAACACTAAAGTCAACAAAGCGCTCACCCACACAACGCCACATACTCTGCCATCTGCCCTGAACAATGTAAACCAAGATTCACCCATGAAGAGGATGTGTCTCCAACATGCCAGACACCATCAAATGTGAGCCTTTCTCCACTCAAGTCTGCTACGGTGACGATCTGGAGTCAGGTTAAGACGCCGATGAGGATGAACGAGCATACAGTTGACCTTCCCTGAGACGGTTTTTGACAGTTTGTGCAGAAATAGTTTGGTCGTGCAAACCAGTTGTTTCAGCAGCTGTCTGAGTGGCTGGTGTTGGAGGTGCACCTGCTGGATGTGGAGGTCCTGGGCTGGTGTGGTTAGACATGGTCTGTGGTTGTGAGGCCAGTTGGATGTTCTGCCATATTCTCTGAAACACCTTTGGCAACAGCTTATGGTGGAGAAATGAACATTCAATGCACAAGCAGCAGCTCTGGTTGACATTCCTGCTGCTAACATGCCAACTGCACACTACCTCACTGCTTGTAGCATTTTGCTGTGAAACAACACTGCATATTTCAGAGTGGCCTTTTATTGTGGGCAGTATAAGGCACACCTGTGCACTAATCATGATGTCAGATCAGTATCTTGATGTGGCACACCTGTGAGGTGGGATGGATATGAGTTGGGTCTACGTGGTTAAATTCACACTGTAGCAACCCTGAAGTTACAATGATTTCCTGTTATACCACTGTTAGTAATTATCTGGTTATTGTTAAGAATGCGTGTGCATGTGAAAAGTATTGGAGGAAGAGGAAGTGGTAGCTGGTGCAAATTCATCTCTTAAATATTTTGATTCTTTAAAATCTGTACAAACATGTCATAAATACAGGGCGGCTGCAGCCATATTGGTGCCCCAGGTTATAAGGATATGGATTTGCATCACACTGCCAAAGGCAAGAGGAGGAATTCTGAGGCAGCAGTTATCTGACACACCTTTGCTGTTTAATTGTTTTTCAAACTAACATTCCACATTTACACATAAATTAAATATTTTCATTTACATTAAATAATATAAACACATAATTCCAGGGACAACAAACCCTGATTTGCTCTATCACTTATCATTGCAAAAACACATTTTTGGTGACCTTGACCTTTGACCTACATTCACCAAAATGTAAAGGGGTCTATTCTGGACCACCTTGTACCTTTCCTGAAAAAATTATGGTAATTGGTCCATTAGTTTTGCCTAAACTTGCTGAGAAACAGACAAAAAAAAGACCCCAAACCAATACCTCTCACCTTTCAGGGGGTGGGGTAATAATTAAGTTAATTAATGCCTTACAGTACATGTTCCATACTCCAAGAAGGGAGATGTGTTTCAACTTGACTGTACATAGAATTTTCATCTACACAGACACACAGACACATACACACACACACACACACACAGAGACAGACAGACAGACAGACACACATACACACACACAGGACAGACATGTTACAAATGCACTTAATTGTTGTGAACATGGCAACAAATACGGTAACGGACATAAGAAGAATGTCAGTGAAATCTGTTTTTTAAAGTGTCTCTGGCTGTAAGGATTAAACTGCTCCCAAAGTGAGGTCACCTGAAGGTTAATGTCTGGTATGTACAGTATTGTGTGGGTGTTTACTGTATTGTTCTATGGTTCACTTTCAGTTTTAGCTTCCTAAGGGCTGAATGACAATATGATCTGAAGTGACTCATCTCAGAGTCCTGCACGGTTCTGATTTTGACAAACCGCAACCGCCCGTACCCGTCATGTTCAAACCCGTATCCGACCCGTTTTCTGACGAAAAAAAAATTACAAATCCGCACCCGAACCGACCCGCTATAAATTAACACGATATCCGACCCGAACCCAGAAGAAAATGTCAGTTTAAATACAAAATGTCAAACTTAAATACAAAATGTATTGCCATGAATATACTGAACAGTGACATAGCCAAGGCAGAGCCAAATAAAAATGTTGTTAAACAGGAGCAGACAAATAATAAATTCAAAAACTATTTTTATACGTGAGCTCACGCGCACACACACATACACACACACACACACACACACACGCTTGAAAAACGCATCAAGAAGGAAGCCGACAGGAGGCAGCTATACAAGTCCAAACTAAAGAACAGTTTTTAGCCTATGAACCTCAAATTAGACCCGCGATCACCCACGTCCAACCCGAACCGAACCCGCATCCGACACAGCACAACATTTTTCACCCGTTTTGTGAAAATCTGCGGTTCACCCACGGGTCACGCGCGGTTACCCGAACCCATGCAGGACTCTGACTCATCTGTCCCCTGTCCTGACCTGTGACCCCAGACTTCCTCCCCCACCCTCACCTGTTTGGATGGATCTCCTCTAGGTCACCTGTGTCATCTGAATAGATGGACGCCCTCCCTACCGCATCTTTACAGACTGGTACAACATCAGTAAATGGACGTCCATCAGTCCTGGTGCATCGACAGCCTGTCCACCCATGGCAGTGGATGTCTCATTCGCTGTGGTTCTCCCTGAGGTTTCTTTTTTCCTACTGGGTTTTTGGAGTTTGTCCTTGCCAAGGAAAGTGTAAGCTTGTTTGACTGTCCAACTAATTTTATAACAACCTGCGAGGTAGCCTTGTTGTGATACAAAACTCTACAAATAAAACTGAATTTATTCAAACCAAACAATATAAACTAGCCTCCAGACAAAACAAACCAAGGAACTGCAACAAGTTTGACAAGTCACCACAGCCACTGATAATAGCCAAGTGGCACTGGTAGTTAAAACTAACAGCAGCAGCCATGAGATGTGGACAGACATGGAGCAATAAGGGGATTGTACGTCTCATTGACATTCGGTCAGATGCCCAGATCCTAGTCTTCTGGTCACTATAGACTTTAACAATGTAATTACTGTCATATTACATAGACCTTTAATAATATTCACACATACATATGAGCCTTTGTACCTTTGTAATAACACATATGCTACATTAGTTTCATGAGTGACAGGTCAGACAACTGGGGTTCTGAGTGCGATGGTCAACCACAAATTCCTGGGCTGCTATTTTGCCCAATTCCGCCCCCGCTTGATAGTTGGTGGGCTGGTCTGGACTAAAAATACCCGAACCCCATTGCAATTCATCACGTGTGCTTCCGTTTACAAATTTTGGTAAATAGTAAATAGACTGCACTTATACCGTGGCTTTCCACTTTCATGGTGCTCAGAGTGCTTTACATTAGCCTCGCATTCACCCATTTGTACACACACACTCACACACCAGTAGGCAGCTGCTACCATACAAGGTTCTGCCAGACCTACTGGGAGCCTATTCAGGGTTCAGTGTCCAGAGTCAGGATGAGAACCACCAACAGTTCAGTCATTGGACAACCCACTCTACCAACTGAGCCACAGCCACCTGGTCCATTAGCAAAAGCTACAATGAGAGTGTGATCCCAACTCCACAAAAGTCTGCATTCAATCTCAGTCAAATAAACAAACTTTTCCAGGTGTGAATACACCGCAAAACAAACCTGTAGCTACAGAAGTAACATGACTATGACAGATGTGTATTCAGAAGAACAAGGTCCCTGTAAATACTTAAGTACTGCAAGACAAGGGAAGAATGGTTGTAAATGAACTTACTTCAGAGACGATGGTGGACTGGTAGATGTCTGTGCTGTAGTTCCATCCATCCACACAGCTCTCCTGCTCCAGATCAGTCAGGTTGACGTCTTTGCCAGGAACGTATCCCTGAGCAGAAAGGTTTCTGACCACATCCAGCCTGTACCTGCTGCATCTGCTCAGCTCCTGCCTCCCATGTACCATCTTAACAATCACAGAGATGCAAAGTTGGATTAATTTCCATTGTATTAAATATACTTACTATATTTAAAAAAAAATTGCTTAATGAGCGCTACCTGGACTCAAAATAAGCAGTAATAATTAAAGGTGCTCTATTGGATGGGAAAATCTGACTCCCTGAAGAAAGCTATGATAACAAAACGCAGTGTTTTTTTTTAATGTTTTTATATGATTTTATAGGTTTTTGTAACCAAGCCAATTTAATAAAGGCTTTTTAATTTTCACTTATAAGACTTATAAGAGAGTGCCTTGGAATGTTTTCTTTTTTGTCATACTTACTATATTGTTGAAAATATGTCCAGAGTTAAATTACCATGACATAATGTTTTGGAACAACCTTAACAATCACAGATTTACAGATTAATTAATTTATTAACATTACATTAATTGTATCATGGGAACTGCACATTCACACAATGAATGGAAATGCTGATAACACAAGATGTTATCTTGTAAGAACTGACCATTCAATTGTTTGTCTAGTCAAAAACAAACAAACAATAACAAAAATATTCCAGCATGAAAGAATAAAAGATAAAAGTCTCATCTTTCATTTGCTCACCTGCACTGGTATCGCTGCTTTTCTCCAGTCTTCAGTGAGGTTGACATCAGGTACAAAACAGTGATGAGGGGGTATATCAGCCACAAAAACCAGGTTGAAAGTTCCAGATCCATTGGGCATAATGCTGGCACAAAGGAGGAAGAAGACCATCTGCTGAAAACGTCCCCACTGTCCCAGAAAAGCTACCGCCTCGCCATATTCCTTCATCATCACACGCTCTGTGTAACTTTATCCAGTGTTTAGAATGTACAATGATGTGCAAACAGGTTTTCCATCTAGTCTAGTCTAGTTTAGACTTGCTGTGGTACATTTCATGAGTAACAGGTTGGGCTGCCTGCCAGCAACACGTTTTTTTTTTTTCTTCCTTATTTGACTACAACTGACCTGTCATGCAGAGTGACAGACTGTTTGTCAGAAGAAACATACATATAACTACTGCATGAAACTGGACAGAAATATATTTTTATTTTTTTTAAAAAGTTCAATAGTGGGACTGTGGTGGCTCTTAACAAGTGATCTCAAACAAGTGAGTCTGTGGAAACAGTCCATTTCAGAGAACACATCTGGGAAGCAGAGTAGCTTAAAATGTTCTTATCTTATTTATATCTCACAGAACTGCAATTACATAGTCCACTGAACTTGAAAAAACATAAAAACGCTTTAAAATTACCATTGACAGTGGCAGAAAATCACACCACCATCCACTCAACCCTACTGTGTTTAGTTGTAAAGACCGACAGTGGCTCACTGATGCCCACAAGTCAGATAAAATATTCTGTACTATGTGAGGGAGATTTTTTTTTTAACACTGCAAGTGAGAACGTGCAGGCAAGACACTACCTAATGCATCATGTTTAGATTACTTCAATTACATTGTGCAGGAACGAGAGAGAGGGGGGGCGACTGTCGGCTAATGGAACCTGTGCAATCATTCAAAAAACTGCGGTCACATCAGCCCCTCAACATTTTATGTGCACTTTTATTACAGACTTTTTGGTAAAGGCACCTCTCCACAGCTGCTTCGGTGTGATATTTGACAGATGTTCACCTTCTCCACAAGCATCAGCATCTGTCCGCTCAGCCTTACCCTACTGGAGAGGCTTCAGGAGTGGACACACTTCCTTGCTGTCGAGGAGTTTAGGGACCGTCACAAAATAAATTGACCCACAAGACTAAAACAAAAAAAAAAAAAAACTTTTCTCAATTAAATCAATTGTATATTCATCTCAAATATATAAATAAATACATTAATCAATCAATACTTACGTAAATAAATGAATAATTAATTAGTGTTAATTTTCTAGCAAATGCTTACTGAAATTACATGTTTTTGTGCAAAAGTGTGTGGGTCATGTGACCTCTGGACTCCAATAGGCCGTTATTTTATAGCCCTGATCTGGGCACACAAAACACACCTCGCCCCCACCTTCACCCATTGTAGCTGGATTAGGCCCCCAGTGACCCCCGTGACCCTTTGAGGATAAAGCAGGTTCAGATGACAAGGCGAGACAGTATAAAACAATAAAGCAATATTTGTAAAAAAAAATATTTTGTTTTATGTTTTTATTATTGTTTTATTTTATTATTATTTGTTTGTTTTATTGTTCTACTGGCTAGTATTGTTTTTATGGAATTTGTAATGTGCACTGCTGGTCCTGAGTAGAGATTTCATTCCATGTGTAGACATGTAATGACAATAAGTTTGAACCTTGAATCAATTCTGGACACATTTTGTGAATACTGATTGATTCACTTGTACAAAGTATATGTACATACTAGGGTTGTAACCGTACACACCTCACTTTTGACATCACAGTTCGGTTAATTCTCAGTACAGTATGGAAACAAAATACAAAACAATTTTCTTCCTTAGCACAGTATTTATTAAACAAAAAAAAATTCAATATAAAAATGGAAACGGCAAATAATTCAAAGTGCTGCTTGGTACCAGTAAGTTAAATGATATATTCTTAAATGATTAACCAAGTGTTGAAATTAAAAATAATGAATTCATTTTAAGCAGTAAAAAAAAAAAAATAATACTTTTTCCAACATCTTAAGGTGTCATTCCTTTTGGGATCTGATGGGTCACCCCGACTTACCAACACATGCTGCGTTCGCTGCATGGTATAGGGCTGTATCGAACCAACGTCTGTTTTCAATGGTTCAGCATGAATACATATACTGTTACAGCCTTAGTACATACTGTTAAAGTTACTGTTCTGGCCTTAAGAAAAAATGAGAAAGTTCGCTACCATGTAGAGATGAATCCAAAACAACCTTAGGAAAATATTTATTTATAACTATTCATTTTTTTTATTTTATAACAAACATTCAACAAAAAAATAATCAAAAATGAAGTATAGAACCCTTCCATGTTTGTAAAGAAGGATGACATAGTGCGGTTGCATGGATATTTTGGCTACAGAAGTGCTATTTTTTTCCCTATTCTTCCCATTTCATTCAGACTGCACACTGACAGAACCACAATGTGTGTCTGTCGTTGTACAAATCAGTATTCTACCAGAAGACGAAAGTTTTATCAGACTCCAATCAGATCATGAACATTTCAGAGCAACATATTGACTGGAATGAGGACATGATCAAACATGTTAGCGTCTGCAGTGCTCATTTTATATCAGCTAATATTAAAAAAATAAATTAATTAAAAAAATATATATACATAATAATAATAAAGAATTAGATTAATATAGTGTTGTTCAAGGCACCCAAAGCGCTTAACATTATTGATTCATTCACTCTCACATCCTCCCTCTGGTGGTGGTAAAGCACACAGGTAGTCATAGTTGCCCTGGGGCAGATACACAGAAGCGTGGCAGCCATTTTGTGCCTACAGTGATTTCCTTTAAAATGTAGCTGATGTTTGGTGTTATTATTGTCAGGCTTGGCTAGCAGGAGCAGCTAACAGGCTATGTTAGTAAACTGAAGAAGCAAGAGTCACACACAGGAGCTAAATAATACCAGAACACTGTATTAAGAAATGACACCAAAAACATATCTTTGAGGTTCGTAATTTAGTGAATTAACAGGTGGAACGTCTGATTCACCTTCAACTAAACATTGCACCAATCCTAATGACTGTAGGCTTCATTACTATCTGGTTCATCCGCCGTTCAGCTTTATCACTTCATTTTTGGTTTGTTTGTTGCTAGCTGTAGTTTAGTACGCAGATGCACATTGCCCAGTTTCCTGCTTTTCGTGCTTTCAAGTCTGAAAATAGACAGTGACGGTCTTTAAGTGACTGGCGACTCACTTCACAGTCATAATGTATCTTGCTAGGTGTTGATTGGTGTCGCCTGCGTTAGCATGCCACAAACCACTACAGTGGTAGGCTATCTGCCCAACCTGAAACTTAATTTTACTAATTCCACCAGCAGTAATAACTGACACCATTATCATTATCATACTCACAGATTCCAGTACACACTTCCAAAACAGCCCCAACTAATTATTATCCACTAGTCTTTCTTTCTGCTACTTTGACCTCGTTTCACCCACTTCCACAACACATAAGTGGCAAAAAATCTCACATTTTCTACGGGCTCTGCATTACAGTATTTACTCAATATATATAAAGATCTAATTGTGTTGAATAGGGTTAATCGTAAGAACAACTATAAAGTCTTTCAGTTTTCCATAAACGGTAACAGACCTGCCAGATATCAGCAGTTAGTCTAGACAAGTCTGAACTCTAATGTGTTCTATTATGATAATCTTATACAAGAAAAGGAAAAATAAAGTCACTTTTGCTTAAGTACTCAGATTAAAAACTGTGTGGGAACATTAAAGAAAGACTGTGATATTCCTTTGGCTTGGT
Organism: Siphamia tubifer; assembly: GCA_020466265.1. Classification (NCBI taxonomy): domain Eukaryota; kingdom Metazoa; phylum Chordata; class Actinopteri; order Kurtiformes; family Apogonidae; genus Siphamia; species Siphamia tubifer. The sequence goes on from CM035796.1 coordinate 5,853,653, forward strand.
TCTCTTTGAGAATGTGAAACTGGAGACATGTTTAGTTTTTTTTTTGCATTAGACAATCATAGAGGACTGTCCATGTTTCTTCTGTTTTCTTTACTGGTGATGCAAGGACACTTTGGCCTGAGAGAGAGAGAGAGAGAGAGAGAGAGACAGAGAGAGAGAGACAGAGAGAGAGAGAGAGAGAGAGAGAGAGAGAGAGAGCGAGCGCGAGAGAGCGAGAGAGCGAGAGAGCGAGAGAATATTTTAATGACCACTTTCTAAATGCAAAGCTCCCAAAAACAACATTGTTGTTTTAGTGGAAAAAATTATTTAAAAAAGGCCTGGAACTGAAGAGGCTTTAGAAATAGGTATTTACATTTTTACTGTAGGCATCTGTTCAATAGTGTCAGGCAGAGGTTGTCCAAAAGTTTCTGGAAGGATGACAGCAGCAATGGCAGAGACGAGAGCCATAGACCCGAGAAAAATATGAGGCAGATACTTCATGAACACACCTAAAAAGAAAGAAGACAGTAACGTAATTAGAAGCAAAAAAGAGAAACATGTCAATATTTAGCACGATGCAGCTGAGTAAAAAAGAATATCAGTCGTGTTAAAAGTCCAGGATACTAACTCAGTTTCAACAGTAGTGGTCCTGTTAAGTTGCCCATTCTGGCCACTGTGTTTCCAGTTCCAGACGCTGTATTCCTGAGGACTGTTGGGTAAAGTTCTGATGAGTAGACGAACATCAGGGCGATACCGCTGGTAAATGCATATTTCCCCAGAAGCTCCAGGATGACATTTATAACTGGTAACCCTGAAGATTAAATAACATGAAATAATATCATATTGTTGGTACATTAATGCGTTTCTTTCAGCACTGCTGCACGTTTTGGCTGTTTTCCTCCATCTGGCCGATGATTCAAAATGAATTATGGGAAATTTCTTCTATGCCTCCATTCATACTGTGGTCCTGCTTTGTGTCTGTTTCATGGCCTATACCAGTGTTTCCTAACTCTGGTCCTCGTGGCACACTATCCTGCATGCTTTATACCATAGGTGTCAAACTCCAGTCCTTGAGGGCCGGTGTCCTGCATGTTTTAGATATTTCCGTCTTCCATGTGATTCAGTTTAACCCTTTAACTCCTGAGAACTAACAAAATAATTGTAACATGAGCAAAATAAGACACAAATCAAAGAAAAATACTGAATTTAAAAATCCAAAATGTAGAAAAATAAACAAAATGAACAAAAACTAATAAATATTTACAAAATGACAAATAATGTGGAAAATTACTTATTACTTAATAATCTTTGCTTCTGCCTGAGCCTTTTTCAGTCAAATTCTGTATTGTTCTCTCTCTTTTTGCTGCTTTGAAGTGAATATATGACTGAAATAAACTAAAAAAAAAAAAAATAGTATTGAAATTTGGTCACAGCAATTTTAATTTTGCCTTTAAAAATGTTTAAATAAAATAAAAAATAAAAAAAAACTCTTGCTTTTTGGCACATTGTCCATGCACAAAACTAAAAGGAAAACGGTAGAATTTTTCTGAATATTTAAACTAAATCATCCATTCAGAATGCATCATCCCTGACACATAAAGAGTTAATAATCAGCTCCTCATCAGATTGATAATGATGCAATGGCCTCCAGGTGTAATGGAAAAGGGAAACATCTAAAACATGCAGGACCGCGGCCCTCGAGGACCACAGTTTCACACACCTGCATTAGATGTTTCCCTCTTTGAACACACCTGACAGTCATTATCAGTCTTCTACAGAGCTCAATGATAGGCTGATTGTTTGAATCAGGTGTGGTTGGAGAGAGAAACATCTAAAACATGCAGGACAGTGTGCCTCGAGGACCAGGGTTGGGAAACAGTGGCCTATACGACCCTTTACCTTCACCCCTCCCCTCTGTCTAATTAATAATTGGAAAAACACAACCCCTTCACTTGAACGCTTAAAATAAAGGTTAATGATATTCATGTTGTCTTCTGTTAAAGTAATTCTATTTTTCTTTTGTTCAGATAAGGTAGAGTTGTAGATGTTCCCCTGACTCCAGTCTTGCTCAGATGCTTCTGACGAGGACAGGAGTCACAGATGAAAGTGTCAAACAGGTAACGTCTACAACTATACCTTGTCTGAACAAAAGGGAAAAAGTATAAACCCTCAATCCCTGCTTAGGGACAATTCTTCTGCAATGATATTATTACTGTCCAGTGCATAAAGCTGAATTAAAATGCATCTTCATTTTTTTTTTTTTACTGCATCTTGTTTTATTTATTTGTATTATTTTACAGATCTTCTATTTGATTCAATTCTAAGTTTTATTTTAAGATAATTGAATCAAGAATATGTTGAAATCCTATCACACATGTCAACCAGGAAACAGGAGCAGAGACAAGAAGACAACTTAAAATTGCAAATGTTAGTTAAAATTTCTGCTTGAACTGAATATTTGTGTACTTGCTTTGTGGCATCAGTGGAATGAGGTAGAGTGACGCTGCTGCTAGAAGCAAACACCCACTGACGCACACTTGGCGAGGAAGGTACCGCAGTGCAAGCCACATGGACGTATATGCCGGCAGCTCTACTAGTCCTGAGAGGAAACAGCTAATAAATGGATCCTCGTGGAGTTGAGACGTGTTGTAGGACAGAGCAATGTAACCCATGGTGTTAACCAGCCTGGAAAGACAAGGGCATTGTACGGACATTTGAATAAGAATATAGATAAACACTCGTGTCTATATTAACTCATATGATGCACATCACCAAAAGAAATTTGACAAAAACAACCAATTCCTTCAGTTAAAAACCCTCTGAATGATGATAGACATAAAACCCTCACTTCTCACAGCTTTACATACAATGACCACAGATCCTCTTTAACAGTTTCATATATAGGTGAACAGTCCATGTGTTTTTATGTTGTTGAAACTGTCGCATCCATTTGTCAGTGTTGTTCTCAGACTGGTTACTCACCACACTAAACACAGAACAAATGTGATGCTTCTTAAGTTGCAGGTCCTCACCAGGTCTAACATACTGGAGCGTTTCTTGGACTTTGTCTTGTTTTGCTGCAAAATACAAACTTGCTTTTAGAAAACAGGAATTACCATGGAATAAATAGTTTGCAGAGGATCATCTCATAACTGAGTGTTTGACCTTACATACCTTGCTTTACTTTTTTTTTTTATTTGCTGTACACACTGACAGTCTTTTTTTTTACTCAAAGTTGCAGGAGCTGTAGGGAAAAATTAATACCCCATTCTGCTATGGGTGTCTCCTCTTAGTCCATCTAAAACTAGAAAAGCACTTTGAGAGCGCAGACTCTGCTAAGGAAGATCAGCCCCTCCCCTCTCTCTGAAAGACACGTGTAACCCCCTGAAATGATCACCACCAAACTTTTATCAGTTGTTCCTTGTGTCAGTATCAACATTTCCTGAAGATTTCAGCCAAATCTGTCCATAACTTTGAGTTATCTTGTTAACAAACAAACAAACACTAAATAATTCAGAGAGTGCAGACCTCCACTAAGGTAGAAACGCCTGATGGTGTTTCTGTTAAGATAAAGTCAAAAAGAGGGAATATTCAAGCGTTAAGTTTGAATTAAATTCAAAGGTTCAGTACAATACAAAATACAAAATCCTACCAAGTGTATTTTTTTCATTTCTGCACCAAATAGGGAGCCTAAGTGACGCAATTCTATTTCCGGTCGATTTCCGGGCAATGGGGCCTAAGTGCCATTAAAAAAAATGAACGCGAGTCAACGGAGGGATAAAAGTAATTTTCTGGTCCCGTTTGAAATGTGCTACGGTTTTCACATATGATGTCTGTTAATTTTAAAGATACATTTTCACATTGAGAAAGCACTAATTTTGGACAGGCATCAAACGTTACGTTAGGTTTTATGTTAGAGTAAGTAATGGACTACAACGTTCGTCTCACAAATATGACGTCACCACCAAGCTTCACCATCAAACTCTTTGAAAATGGCTGTGACTTTGGCGAGCTTCACCTACTTCTTTCAGCACGAACGCAAGAGCATCAAACGTGGAGAAAACCACTTTAAATCGGGGCATGTGGAAAGTGGCAGCTACTCCGGGGGAGAGATAGTTGGTCGAGTGAGAGCCAGCATGCGGGACAAGCTCTCGTCAGCCGGGAAGCGGTAGAGGGAACATGTGGAAATGGTGTTGTGATTACACCGGGACACAAAGCACACAGGCATTTTCAAATGAAAAATAGAAAAGGTGGTATACGGTTTTGAAAAGTTTGAAGGGAAAGATTCTGCTGTGACGTCAGCTATGCGACGTCTGATATGTAGTCCAAACAGAGTAATTACACATTTTTACACGTTAATAAATCACAAAAAAGAAACTCCAAACTCATTGGTTATGATTTTAATTGAAGTACAGCAAATGTGTGATTCAGGGCATAAAGTAAAGTGGACCAGAAAATAATTATTTTCTCCTCATCCACTCTCATGTTAAATTTTTCCGAATTTAGGCCCAGTGGACCGACCGGAAGGGGCGGAGACTTAGGCTCCCTATACCTTCTCACACTTAAAGACATAATGAGCCAAAAAATAATGTTTCACGAATATATAAGAACTTATTTTCAGACAATAGATCTTGAAAAGCTTATTTCAAGAAATTTCAACAAGATAATTTTTCCTTGTTTCAATTGTAGATTTTTTTTTTCTTGAATTAAGCCAAAAATAAATTCAGATTTTCATTTTCTTTTATCTCTATTGAAGAGGTCAATCTTTTAAACGATTTAGGAGAAAAATAAGTATTTTAAATATTTACTGAAAATTAGAAAATATATTTACACTATGCCTGGGTTTCTTAATTTCTTTAGTCTTAAAGGGTTTATCATTTTTTCAATAAATATATTGTAAATCTATTAATATCTTGTTTTTTGTGGTTTTGGAAATAAAACAAACAAAAAGCCAAACAACCCATGAGCACCTTTGAGAATATAGTAATTCAAGTGGTCTGACAGAAACAAGAATTGAGCACATTTGGGCAGAAAATGTCCCAGTGAGACGTCATTTTTCATGTCAGTTAAATATGACACTGACAGCTTTACTTCTCACACATGTTAGTATCAGTTCATGTCTGAATCAGGATAAACTTTATTGTCTATGATGGGAAATTGTTTCTGAACAAATGTGTGTTTTTGCTCCTGCAGGTACAATGTATATTAACACAGACTTACACTATATTCTTCAAAGATTAACTGTGGAGCCTGAACTTTGTTCCACTTTGCAGCTTTTCTCACTATGGCCTCAGCCTCGTCCACTCTTCCCTGAGACAGCAGCCAGCGAGGAGACTCTGGGATCAACCTGCGTCATCACACAGGAAAATCAGGAAAAAAAGAGAACAAATGTTTGATTTTTTTTTTCTTCTCAAAATATCAGCCTTAACACAGGATCAGTGCATCATCACTTTGTATAACTGTACCAACTTGAATTAATAAGTAAGTGAAGTTAAACTCACAGTCTTCATTATAAAACAGTCAACGTATACATTTGAATTCGTTGGTTTCAGTTTTTAAATAACATTTTCCTGAGTAGAAATAGTAGTTATTCGAAAGCACAGGTGTCAAACTCCAGCCCTCGAGGGCCGGTGTCCTGCATGTTTTAGATATTTCCTTCTTCCATGTGATTCAGTTTATCCCTTTAACTCCTGAGAACTAACATAATAATGGCAGAAAATCAAAAACATTTTTTTTTTAGAAAAATAAACAAAATAACAAATAATGTGGAAAGAAAACTACTATTGAAATTTGGTCCCAGCAATTTTAATTTTGCCTTTGAAAAATGTGAAAAACTCTTGCTTTTTGGCACCTTGTCCATGCACAAAACGAAAAGGAAAATGGTTGAATTTTTCTGAATATTTAAACTAAATCATCCATTCAGAACGCATCAGCACTGACACTTAAAGAGTTAATAATCAGCTCCTCATCAGACTGATAATGATGCAATGGCCTCCAGGTGGAATGGAAGAGGGAAACATTAAATACATGCAGGACACCGGCCCTCGAGGACCACAGTTTGACACCCCTGTTTTAAATGCTCCTGGGGGAAAATACAAGGATGGTAATTCCTGAAGATATTTTAGTTGCATGACTTCTTGTAATGGCACCAACTCATTTATTATGTGTTTTTTTAGAGGTTTTATCAAAATGCGAGAAACATCACTTTGTACTGGTGCACTAATTGATGCTCGTCACCCAGATTTACCTCATTTGTGATTTTCAACAGTGTTAATAAGTTAATAAGCAGTGAAATTAGTCTTTATTCTAAGATAATCACAATACAAGTTTTAAGATGTTGTTTTCAGCCTTAACATAATATTGTGTGATTTATTTTAGTAAATATGACTGAAGATGTTGCATGACTTCCTGTAATGGACCAACTCACCACCAGAGTGGGATGTAGACTAGGGTAGGCAAAGTCAAACCCAGAAGTAGAGATTTCCAGTCTCTTAAATAGTAAGCAAAGAGAGCCAACATCATGTAGCCAAAGGCAAAACCAAAATTTGTGCCCAGAGATGAGTACAGGACACGCACATTGTTAGTCAGTATTTCTGCACCTGCACAAAGAAGAGAATGAAATGTTATCTACATTAAAGTAACAAGCAACTTTACATTCTAATAACATGCTGTAAAAGTACCTAGCAATAAAGCAGCTAAAAAGTTGGACATCTGCCCCAAACCTCCAATGAAGAGGAAGATGAGGAACATGATCCATGAGGTGGAGAAGGCTTGTATGAAGCCAAACACTGTCTGAACTGCCATGGTTGCAAAAAGTACAGGTTTTCTTCCAAATCTAGAGCAAAGAAAATAATATTAACTAAAATGTGACAAAAATAAATCACTTGGTAAATACTGTTTCTGGTCTACTATAACACATAAATGCAATGTAGAGCCCAGCACAAAGGAAACAATGTTAAAGGTTATGGCCTGTTTGTGTCTGCACGTACAGTAGCAGCTGCAAATACTGCCGAACAATTGATGAAAGTAGTTTGTTCGTTTTGTTATGAAAATATATCACTCATTCAAACACATATTGTTTTGAGAAGAAACACATATTTTGTTGACCCCAGGAAACCTGCCGGGACTACTTTCACTTTGACCAAAACTGAACCAAATATCGACTCACAGGACACTGTTGGGGGTAAGTCACTGTGGGTGCACCAGAGTAAAGACGCTGATCCCATACAGATTCATGTGAAAAATAGTGAACTATCCCTTTAATCTGCTGTACTAGAGTAAAGCATCAGAGGAAATAAGGCAGACAGAGACAGCAGACCTCCACTAAGGCTTGATTTTTCATTCACACGTAACGTGACGGAGCCACAGGTGTTAACCCATCTGATGTCCGAAGGTGAGTTGATGTGAATTTAAAAAAAAACGCCAGATTCTATCTTGTCTGAATCCTGAGATATAACTACTAATGTGTTTTAGACCTTGACCTTTGACCTTCATTGTTCATCCTGCCCCCGCCTGCCCAACAGTGGTCAAGCACAAGCCCCCCAAGCTCCTCCTGAGACCAGGACCCACCCATCTCACCCAGTAGGAGGCCCACCCTTTACTTTACTTACTTTCGCTACAGTAAAGGGGAAAATGTCAAGAAACATTTTCCAAAACTTTATAAGGTTTATATCCTCAGTACCTGTCTGAAAGCACTCCAGTAGTGAAGGATCCTAAAATCACGCCCACATTCAACACTGTGATGGTGAATGGCTGCTTCCACGCCTCACTGCAAACCAGGTCAAACTGAAATTACACACACATGAACGAGTGAAAAACTGACCAAGGAATGACTTATTTAACTCATACTTTTGTCATATAACATAATAATTCTCACTCCCAGTGAATTCCCACAATAACATGTAAAAGACACTGATAGGAATGACATGTCATCGGTAACACGGTGGCTGAGCGATTAGCGCTCTTGCCTCACAGCAAAAAGGCCCAGGTTCTATTCCCGGACCGTGCAGGCCTTTCTGTGTGGAGTTTGCACATTTCTTTCCCTGTGTCTGCATGGGTTACCTCCAGGTGCTCTGGTTTCCCCCATCACCTAACAAATATGTTTATTAGGGTAAAATCCTCCAGCCAGGTGATTCTGATCATTAGCCTGGTTCTAAAGCTGGAGATGGGTCCCTGGGCACCGTCCATGGGTGCCCACTGATCCTTACAGGTGCCCCAACAGCATGAAGGATGGTTAAATGCAGAGGACACATTTTATTGTATAATGACAAAGTACTTTACCTTTTACAACTGTGCATGATGAACTGCTGCGCAACACAATGAAAACACATCTGATCACCTCATGTGTATTAGTACAGACACATAAGACGTCTTTAACGTGTTTACAGCAAATCCAGAAGTATTAATTTTCTGGAGCTGAGTTAGTGAGTTCTGCCCACAGAGTTCTGTGGGTAGAACTCATTCCACACTGGCTTCTACCTTGGCGGAGGTCTGCACTCTCAGAGTGCTTTTCTAGTTAATTTCTTTTTTGCTAAATATTACTTGTAATAGCATCAACTCTCCACTAAAGGGGGATGTAAACTCAGGTTTAAACAAACTAAGCAGAAGACATCCTTTGTGGAGTTCGTTTTTCAGAGTTGAACTAATAAGTGTTGATTTAAAATGGGTGCAGTCAGTTGTAATAAAAAAATAAATAAAGGAACCAGTGTCGATAACAAAGTCAGAAAGAAAACTTAAAGCAGACTTTTTAATTTACCTGTAGTTTAATGCTATTGTGTGATTAGTTATGTACATATATTTACAATTTCTTTTTCATTAATATTTAGTGCAGACCTGTGTACTGGACTGTTTATGTCATGTCCATCTATTTAGGTGTGATCACTATAACAACAACAGATGCAACGATCTTTATCAAATTAAGAACTGGATGGAGAATAAAAGTTTTGTCCCTCATGTAACTCAAGCTGACACACGTCACATGGCAAAACAATCCTACCTAAGATCCCTAGTACTTAACTACACTGGTGTCCTATTACCTACAATGACAAATATCCAAGAGGTGTTTTGTCTTAAGTTTGTTTAAAGTAAAGTCTGTGTGAAACAGAGGTGTAATAAATAAACCAGACAGATGTTCATTTACTGTGACATTTGGAATGAGTTACTCATCTGCTTTATGTTCAATCAGTTTCTGAGTGTCAAAGCAACTTCTTAAACGAGAGAGCGAGCGAGAGAGAGAGCGAGAGAGAGAGAGAGAGAAGTTCATGATCGTGGGTCAGAAAATATTTTCAGAGCCATATGCAAATGAATTTGTCTGGTGCCAATCAGGAGACAAAGTAATATGTTTACATAGAAATAAACTAAATACAGTTTAAAACAACTTGTAAATCATGACATGAATTATATATTGTATTATGAGTATTATAATAATTATGAAGGTTTTATTTAAATACATATAATTATTACATTTGTATTCAAATATATTTAAACACATGGTGCCAGGCACAACAAACCCCACCCCTCACAAACATTTTACCTGATTTGACCTATCTCTTGTCATTGCAAAAACACATTTTTGGTTACCTTGGCCTTCTTCACCTTTGAACTACATTCACCAAAAGTTGATGGGATCTATTCTGGACCACCTCACACCTTTCCTGAAAATGTCATGGAAATTGGTCCTGTAGTTTTTCTGTAAAGTTGTTCTTACATACAAGGCTATGCACGGGATGTACCTCTCTTATCTCATAGATCATTCACAGAATGCAGGTCTACTGGTAGACCTGAAGGAGCTAGAGCCTTTAGTTATCAGGCTCCTGCCTCATAGAATCACCTTCCAGTGAAAGAGGCCGACCCAATGTCTATATTTGAGGTTAGTTTGAAAACGTTCCTGTTTGACAAAGCCTATGGTCAGGGTTAGGGTTAGGGTTAGTCAGGTAAGTTAGGGTTAGTCAGGTTAGTTAGGGTTAGTCAGGTTAATTAGGGTTAGTCAGGTTAATTAGGGTTAGTCAGGTTAATCAGGGTTAGTCAGGTTAGTTAGAGTTAGTCAGGTAAGTTAGGGTTAATTAGGGTTAGTCAGGTTAGTTAGGGTTAGTCAGGTTAGTTAAAAACAGACTGAAACCACAGTTCAGTCTAAGCTGCTCTAGGAACAAAAATACTGTGGGAAGTACAGGCACTGGGTCCTTTTACCCGTTTCTACTACTACCACTTTTGTCTGTACTTGTAATTTACAATATATAGTTTACTTCATCCGTTCATCACTATTTACCCAGTTTCAGTTGTAGCCTCCTGGGGCCGAATGACGACAGAGGTCATGACTGAGGTGACTCATCTGAGCCGTCCTGACCTGTGACCCCGGACTTCCTCCACCACCCTCACCTGTTTGGATGGATCTCCTCACTCATTCAATTCAACTCAATTTGTAAAGCCACAATTCTCAACAAGGTTTCCCCATAGAGCTTTACAGAGTTGGTTTGGAGAAAAAACAAATATACCGTAGACCATCCATGTTCAAACTATTTCACAAAGGGCCCTTGTGGCTGCAGGTTTTTGTTCCAACCAAGCAGCAGGACACCAGACTTGATCAATTAATCAACTGATCTCAGTCTCCAGAGAGTCGATTGGTCAAACTGTGAACTCTTGGTTGGTTGGAACAAAAACCCACAGCCACACTGGCCCTTTGTGGAATTGTTTGGACATGGCTGCAGTATATGAAATAAATAAAACATACAATCTCATCTCACTCATCTGACTAGATGAATGCCCTTCCTACTGCGTCTTTAAAGACTGGAACTACATCAGTAAATGGACGTCCATCAGTCCTGGTGCATCTACAGCCTGTCCATCCATGGAAGTGGATCTCTCCTTCGCTGTGGTTCTCCTTGAGGATTCCCTTTTCCTACTGGGTTTTTGGAGTTTGTCCTTGCCAAGGAAAGTCTAAGGATGGAGGACAATATTAACATTAATCCATTTCCTTCATCTTCTACTTGTATGCACCTCTGTGTGCTTGACATGCCACCACAGATACTGGAAGTAGCCAAGTGGCACTGGTAGCCAGCGCTAACAGCAGCAGCCGTGAGCCATTAGCCATGGACAGACATGGAGCAATGAGGAGATTGAATGTGTCATTCGGTCAGATACACATTTAATGAAAATGGAACCAAATGATCCTTGAATGATCCATGAAGGTTCACCAGTGCGTCTTCTTCTTGAGGACCACCTGTGTTCATACATTCTGGTGAACTTCTACAGCTGTGTCAT